>OX453082.1:2669263-2841614 GCA_949699795.1 Spicauda simplicius | reverse complement strand
GTGCTACCACTGTTTTGGTAATTATGTCGGTTAATTGGATTTTAAAAGTGCTATGTTATGACGTTTTTATCGCACACGTTAAGTTCTTATCGTAAATACTAGGTACAGCGGTACAGCCACGCTCCGACATTTTTAAACAAAACACGTTAAATTCCTATCGTGAATGCTAGTTATAGACACGCTCCGGAATGTTTTCCGAGTGGTCCCTTTTGACCAAAGACTCTTACATTTTAAGAAGTCATAAAATTGTCTATACTTAAGTTAGAGCTATGATAAAGCTAATGTTATAGCATTCTGCCCTCACATTGGAGAGTGCGGAGTTCGAATCCTAGACCATTGATTTTTCTAAAAAAAATTTTAAACAAAAAATACAACCGACTTCCATGCCACATAAAAGTAAAAAATAATTTAAATACATGTTGGTTTAGAGCAAACACAGTTCTTAGTACATAGTCCCGAAGTCGGCGCTCACCATATTTTGCTGGATCATGACGAAACTATATGTATCTTATATGAACGCCGACTTCGGGACTATGTACTAAGAACTGTGTTTGCTCTAAACCAACATGTATTTAAATTATTTTTTACTTTTATGTGGCATGGAAGTCGGTTGTATTTTTTGTTTAAAATTTTTTTTTTCACGCTTTTCAGTCACGATAAAATCAGTTATGGCTGTTGCTAGTCGTCCGCTAACCGGATGAATAAAATTAATTATTCGTCCGATTTTCGGATGAATAAAATTATGTGCTGACGTCATCATATAAAAATAGACTTCTTTGACACAACCGGTCGGGGGCGCTACCGCGCCCCCTCCCTTAGATTCTGAATTGGAAAAATCTGTTCGAACCTAACCTAACCGAATAAAACAACTTTTTCTGAGTAAACATTTATTTAAAGAATAGACCTATAATTATCAACATTTAAAGTAGAAAAAGTAATATCAACCTTATAACTAAGAGTGTAATTCAACTGATACTGATAAAAATAACCCATCCAATTTAAAAAGGTTGGAAGTACTCTTGCATCTTCCAGGTAATTGTATTCAAAGTGGAATTTTTGATCATAATTATATCCTCTCCGAAACTCATTGTTGGTATTGTGAACAACAACATTATGTATACGTAAGCACAATATGGCCGATGCCTACGGTTTAAACTTGAAGGACCCCAGCATTATCAGGGTTGAGGAGTTGAAGGTCAAAATTATCATGTCATATCTTTGCTTAGTAATCTCATTATATATACGTAAGCACCATATGGCCGATGCTTATGGTTTAAACTTGCAGTTCCCTGCATCATCAGGGTTGAGGAGTTGAAGGTCAATTTTCTTATCATACGTCTTTGCTTTGTAAATATATTACATATCCATAAGTATCAAATGGCCAACGCCTATGGTTTAAGCCTGAAGTACCCCTGCATCATCAGGGCCGAAGAGTTGAAGGTCAAAATTATCATGTCATATCTTTTCTATGTAATCTCATCGCATGCACGTAAGTAACAGATCCCCAACTTCTATGGCTTGGGCTTACAGTACCCTGCATCATCAGGGTTGAGGAGTTGAAGGTCAACTTTTTTATCATACGTCTTCGCTTTGTAAATATATTACATACCCATAAGCATCAAATGGCCAACGCCTATAGTTTAAGCCTGAAGTACCCCTGCATCATCAGAGTTGAGGAGTTGAAGGTCAAATTTTTCATCTTTTATCTTTGCTTAGTAATCTTATCAGATATACGTAGCGATCATGTAGCTAACGCCTATAGTTTAAGCTTGAAGCACCTCAGCATCATCAGGATTGAGGAGTTGAAGGTCCAATTTTCCACCGTATACAACCATTTTTCTAATGTTTTACCTTACATTTTTTTAAATATCATTTTGAATGCGTAAGATTGAAATAGCTAAGTTTTATGGCTTAGGCATTCAATACCGCTGCATCATCAGGATTGAGGAGTTGAAGGTCCAATTTTTCGTCGTATACCTTTGCTTAGCAATGTTATTACAAATCCGTGAGCAACAAATGTCTACCGTTTATGGTTTAAGCCTGCAGTACCCCTGCATCATCAGGGTTGAGGAGTTGAAGGTCAAATTTGTCATCGTACATCTTTGCCTTGCTATCTTATTATATATCCGTAAGCACTAAATGGCCATCACCTACGGCTTGGGCTTACAGCACCCTGCATCATCAGGGTTGAGGAGTTGAAGGTCATTTTTTTTATAATATGTCTTTGCTTAGTATTGTTATAACATACCCATAAGCACCAAATGGTCAACCCCAATGGTTTAGGCTTGAGGCACCCCTGCATCATCAGGATTGAGGAGTTGAAAGTCAAATTTTCATCACATGTCTCTGCTTAGTAGTCTTGTTGCATATATGTAAGCACCAAATAGCTAATGTTATAGTTTAGGATAGCTGTAACCCTGCATCATCAGGATCGAAGAGTTGAAGGTCAAATTTTTCGTCAACCTATATAAGTATAGATATATAATACATATTCCAAGTTTCATAAGAATCGATTCGGCAGAAGCCGAGTTATCTCAAATTATCTAAAAAACTTGAGGAGTGGTGGTGGTTTCCACCCCATAACTCAAAGAGTTAAGCATCACAGCATACCCATGTCCAAGAGAAAAAGTTGCGTGACGAAATTTCCTATCAAATGAAAGAAAGAAAATGGAAATCGGTTTATAAACACCCAAGTTATTCAAGATTTTAAGAAACCGACATTTTCCAATTTTCCGGGAAAACCGCCGGAAGGTTTTCATTTTCCTCAATATGGGACTGCCTGTGAAACTAGTCGCATACAATGTCGTATGAATCGTGTCGGTAGGTCGACGATTTCTAGCCATTTCGCCCGAACATACATAAAAAAATAAAAAAAAAAAATAAAAAAAAATATACGTGACGAATAGATAACCTCTTTCCTTTGGGAAGTCGGTTAAAAATATGCGTAGTTATTGACATCGATTACTATCGAGATATTAGAAACGCTAGAAATGGGAAATTATTATAAACACCCCGACCTAGCGAACATATTTCCGCCTAAAAGTCAAAAATCTAGTGTTCCTCCACTATATTACGCATGTATCACTACATAGTATAAAACAAAGTAGCTTCTCGCTGTCTGTCCCTATGCATGCTTATATCTTTAAAACTACGCTACGGATTTTAATGCAGTTTTCTTTAATAGATAGAGTGATTTATAAGGAAGGTTTATGTACAATATATTTGAGGAGCACTGATATTTTCAGATTTTTTTTACTTAAATTAGTATACATAAAATAAAATATACATAAATATAAAATTTAGTTATACATAAAAACCTTCCTCTAGAATCACTCTATCTATTAAAAGAAAACTGCATTAAAATCCGTAGCGTATTTTTAAAGATCTAAGCATAGGGACAGACAGCGGGAAGCGACTTTGTTTTATAGTATGTAGAGATGTTCAGCCACCAGCAGTCACCGTTTACATTACAGGGAAGGTCTTACCCTCCAGAACTAATATATATATATATTTTTTAATATATATTTATTTACTTAATATTTGACTATTATAATATACGTATATTTCGAAAACATTATAATATATAACCCAAATTTACAATTTATTTACTAAAATTTACAATTATAAATAGAATAAATGAGCCAAATCGCTGCCCCGTGGAAATGTACCCAAGACACTAGCAGCGTTATTATTATTATTATTTATTTTCTTGGCAATCCAACAGCGTTACACTTAATGATAAGAAGAATAGGATACAATGTTTTGCATACAATATGGCCAAAAATGGACAATTATAAAATACTTAAACAAGTACAACAAACATAATAATAACTTGTGTGTGTGTGTGTGTGTGTTTGTGTGTATGTGTGTGTGTATGTGTGTGTGTGTGTGTGTGTATGCGTGTGCTAATGTGCTACGGCTAAGTCAACATAAGGGCAGTGAATAAGGATATTCTGGCCTCGAGAGGTTCCGTTTCCCTCTTAACCCAGATAATTGTCAAGGGTTTCGGATACCTCCCGAAAATTAACATGAATAATACATAGTACACTGTTGATTAAAACACTAATAGGTTTAATGTATGAAAGTAAAAGATTTTTACTATACCCACTGTTTACGGCATAGCGCATGATGTCACTTAATAAAATTATTAATTAACCCATGAAGATAATGAAATAATTAATGATTAATCATGAACAGAACTGACTTTTTAAAAATACCATTTTTAAACATAGAATGTCTATATGAAGTGACTGATTAATAAAACCGAATTACCTAATTTAAAATCGCGCCAAAAATCTACATATTATATTTTCTATTCTACTTACCATACATTGTATGTATAAGTATGTTCTTGTTATATAAACAAACATACCTACATGTACCTATAAATAAAAATATAGTGTAATATCAAGGCAGGAAGGGATCGGTGGATCTAATTATAAACCCGCCGCCATCGACCTACATTCCCGCGTTTTTCGAGACGCCATGACGTTTCTAGTTATGATGCGTTCAATCGAAACTGAATGTGATTGACATAATAAATAACAAGTGTGAATTTATTTATAAAAAATAAATAATATAATCATATTACATTTTAACCCTTTTCTTAGCTCGTATTATTCTTATTGTAATTTTCAAATCTTCTGACAGATAGCTATTCTTATGGAATAAATTAAAAGTAAAAAAAATAAATGAACTTTAATTTTTTTCTTTAGCCATATAGTAGTTTAATAAAAAAAAGTCAAATAAATCACGTCTACTGTATGGAAACCCCAACTTAAATATTTATTTTATTTTCTTTTCAGTATTTGTTGTTATAGCAACATGAAAGTCATTACAGAACCTTAAAAAACTAATAATATTCCCAAATATCAAAGATATAAGCGTTGTGTTTGTGTATATAATATTGCTAACCAACAGAGATGTGTTTATGTTTGCATCGAATATCTAATCTGTGGATATGAATCATAAGCTATTTCGAAATAGCGCGGCATAGTAAACATTTTACGACACTTGGGCGAAAAATCGATTTTAGACTCGCGTGTCCTGGCAAAGTTTTATTATGTTTTGTTTAGAAGTATTGTGATGGGAATGTTACGCCACTTCCGCACTGCGGTTTTCCTGGAGTGGTTATTTTTGTATTGATAAGTAATTTAATATTGTAATTTGATATATTGTCAATTTATATAAAAAATTAAGAAGCTTTTTAGCAATTTTTAGCAATTGTTGTTGGTATTCTTCTTCCTAACTTTTTAATACCCATGTCATAGGGGCGCATAAAAAGGAATGGTCCGCTTGGTGCGTCAGCCATATTGGATTGAATGACGTCACTGATCTATTCATGAATTTTTATATTGTACTAAATTTGTACACAAAAATAATAATTTGAACATTACAGCAATTTTTTTTAAACTTTCAGCAACCTTCGTGTATATGTTGCATTTGTTTATTTTAAAACTACAAAGATATTTCAAAGGAAACAGTATAGACGTACTCTCGAAGTCGGTCACAGATACTCTCACAAATTTTGAGATAAGAAAATTATTATTATAAATTCCATTTTTAAATTCAATACAAAACAAGCTTTGCCCGCGGTTTCTCTGGAGTTTAAAAAAGTGTAAGTTTACACTGTTATAAGCTTAGACAAAGTATAGGATGGATTTTGATGAAAGAAATAAATTACTTTAAAACATTTATATAACATTATAACACAATCTTTTAAATTGAATTCAATAGTACTTGTGGTGTTGAAGAAAATATCACATAGAAAACAGGACATTTGCATCAAAATATTTTTCTTATAATACTAAAATGTAAAAACGGCAACCACACCCTTCCATACAAACATAGACTGCTTTAAGCTAGAAAAATAGTTTGTGCATAAGAAACTGCTTACGACTGTCAAACCGCGCGTTTATGATCACAGTTAAATACGTTCCTAAGGCTGTGTCCCCAGTAAGCAAACGCAGTTTGCAGCGTTACAGCGTACAGTGAGCGCAAACTAGCAAACTTTGGACACTCCATTTCAAGTATATGGCAACGCGTCGTCGTCAACCCATTATTGTCCCACTGCTGGGCACGGGTCTTCTCTCAGAATGAGAGAGTTTAGGCCATAGTCCACCGTGCTGGCCAAGTGCGAATTGGTGGACTTCACAGACCTCCGAGAACTTTTTTTTTTTTTTAAGAACTCTCGGGTGTGTAGGTTTCCTCACGATGTTTTCCTTCACCGAAAAGCAGTGATAATTAATTTCTAATACGCACATAAATCAGTGGTGCGTGCCTGGGTTTGAACCTCGGACCTCCCGATTGAGAGGGCAAGTTTCAACCATTAGGCTATCACTGCTCATGGCAACGTATGGCAACGCGTACTAAACCGATACGTCACAAATTCAGTACGCCGCTCACAGTTTACCTACTGAGGACACTGCCTAAGTGTCGCCGCACACGGACCACTCGCGGCAGCCACAAACGCCGCCATTAGAAGCTAGAAGCGTTCACCGTGTGTGGCGAGTCCATATAAAATGTATAGAAACTAGTGTCCGACCGAAGCTGGTTTTTCGACCAAAACCGAAACCGAATTTCGGCAACGGTCTGAGTTTCGGCCGAAACCGAAACTTTCTTACACGGATCAATTTTTGAGGGAAATAGAAAAAAACCTTCATAAAATCATCAGTTTTTAATTTTCATCTTTAAATCACAGCTATTCAGTCCTCGACATTTTCACTTAAGGATAACTAATAATAATCAACGTAACAACACATAATTTAAGAAATAAACGTACGGTATTCAACGCGCCGAACATGACCGATCACAGCGCGAGAACTCCCGAGTGCAGTTTCGGTTTCGGTCGTAGTTTCGGCAGGTTTTCCTCCGATACCGAAACCCATATTTTTGCCGAAACTCAATCGAAATCGAAACCGTATATTCCGTCGGACACTAATAGAAACTATAGGTTTTTTTTCGTTTAAGTGAGATACGTCTTAATTTAAAAAAAAAAGGCAAAAATACAATACATCGGCAAGCACTCGTTCGATGTGAATTAAAAATATTTTTGGAGTCGAAACCGTCAATGGCTTGACGTGCGATACATTATAGTGAAAACAAGTTCTAAGATGTCCCAAAATGTCACAATCCCCAATACTCTAATATAATAATAATGACGACAACAAAACAAAACATAATTAAAAAAATTAAAAAAAAAAATAAGTAAAAAAAATGATCCTCATAGTAAGCTTAGATAAGGTTTTCTGTAAAGCCGCCGCTGCCGCCACCGCACACAGCTGGGACCCAGCTAACACTGTTACCTAGTTGTGGGGGATGTCGACGGCGAAGGCTCATAGTGGAGCTGTGACAATGACGTGAAGACAAAAATAAAACCATGCTAAAAAAGGGCACGGACGATCTGTCTGTGGAGTCGTAGCTGATAATTAAAAAAAAACTATAGGAAAAATGCCAGTGGCAGAGTTTTGTGGTTGTGGCCGGCGGCCCGTGTGCGGCGTCTAAGTACGTTACTGGAATTTTACGTTCAACCTTTGTTAGCCTCCGAATACACTAACAAGATATGTTTGTGCCTCATTATGTGTCATTTTGTGTCTTACGTAGCTCGTTTACATTATATTCACATATAATAAAAAAGGTCCGTGTGCATGTACTAGAGATGTAATAAATATTTACAAACGCATTTGCATAAATATTGCGAAAGTTTTGCGAATATTTAATTGCAGTATTTTGCAAAAAAGGGTTAATATATTTTTTGTCTGACTGAAGTAGCAAACGGGGATGCAGTTCACCTGATGGTAAGTGCTCACTGCCGCCCCGCGACATCTGTAATCAACTTCATACAGAAGATGGGTTCCATTTGAAGTCAATCACAGATGCGTTGCTACTCCCGAGGACTAAGATGGTCGCCTCATGGGAAAATGTGCCGGCAACCACACCCTTCTAACGAAACGCAAGAAATGCTTCACACGCGTGGAATTTTTAACGCACCAAAACCCCCCGATGGGTGTCCTCGGCGCTACAAAGAGGACTCTGGGATCACCAAAGGAACGCAACCGGAATCCTCTAAGCTCGTAGCCGCATCAGGCTCCTCCGAGATGGGCGGCTGGGTCCACCGCTCCGTCTAGTCTTTACGACGGTATGCGACCACACATACCGCCGTCCTTCCCGGGATCGCTTGACCGAACGGTTCGAGCTTCCACTCTAGCCGCCCACAACCCCGGAAGCCCCTTTTAGTCGCCTCTTACGACAGGCAGGGGATACCGTAGCCCTATTCTAATCCCGAAACTACAGGGACGAGAGTTCTATGTTTTATCTAAAGCCAATCACAGATACAATGCTACTTTTAATTCTGCTAATTGTGATCCTTTATTCTAACAAAAGTGATTAATTTAAGATCATAATAATTTTTAAGAGACGCGGATAAATCCGGGAGACACGACTAGTGAGTAACAATTATATTCATATCATCATTACATCATAATGATGTATAATAAAATCTTAAATGGAGATAAAATAAGGATAATTTGAATAATTTTGGGATAAATTGTTTAAGAAATGCTAAGCAACATAACAATTGTAGATTCGGACTAGAGATGCGCCGAATATTCGGTTGTTATTCAGTATTCGCCGTATTCGGCATCTTTTTCACTATTCGTATTTGGCCGAATATTCGGTTTTAGTGCCAAATATATTTGGTTCGAGTTTTTCTATTTTCTTGGCTACATGTCACGGTGTAGAATAGAAAGACAAAACTTTTTACGTAAGATTTATAAGTCAAAGAAATCCTATGAAGTGTGTGTTGAATAAAACTAATAATAAACAATTAAGCAGTGATAGCCTAATGGTTGAAACTTGCCCTCTCGATCGGGAGGTCTGAGGATCAAACCCGGGCACGCACCACTGATTTATGTACGTATTATAAATTAATTATCACTGCTTTTCGGTGAAGGAAAACATCGTGAGGAAACCTACCCGCCCGAGAGTTCTTAAAAAAAAAAAAGTTCTCGGAGGTGTGTGAAGTCCACCAATACACACTTGGCCAGCGCGGTGGACTGTGGCCTAAACTCTCTCATTCTGAGAGAAGACCCGTGCCCAGCAGTGGGACAATAATGGGTTGACGAGAGAGAACAATTAAACTTCAAATCAACATTTTTGAAACCTCAATCAAATTCACATTTTTTTAAACTCTTATATCAACATTTATTTTTGATCCTCAAATCTTTTTTTTTATTAAACGCACTTCCACAGTTGTTTCTTTCTTAATAAGAAATGGTAAACCGAATTCAGCCGTGTATCCAGTTCGGTAAAAGTTTAAACGAATAGTATTCGGTATTTGGTTTTTCGGTGAAACCACTATTCGGCGCATCTCTAATTCGGACGTATGTAGTATATTTGTATGTGTATTTATGTATGTATGTGTGTCCATTTCTTTGGTACGTGTTATAGCCCAAAATTTCAAAATAAAAAAAAACGTTACTTTAAATGAATTAAACCTTTTTTTTTTGTTTTCGAGGGGGAAACCTTCAAAAGGTACCCGACGCCGTGGGAGCGACGCAGGGTTATGTGGGATTTTTACCGCACTAAAACCCCCCAGGTGGCCGTCCTCGGCTCTGAAAAGGAGGACACCGGGATCTCGAAACGACTTCAACCAGAATCCTCCGAGCGCGTTGCCCCATCGGGCTCCTCCCAGATGGGCGGCTGGGCCCACCGCTCCGTCTAGTCTTTACGACGGTATGCGACCACATGCGACCACACATACCGCCGTCCTTCCCGGGATTGCCTGACCGAACGGTTCGAGCTCCCACTCTAGCCGTCTGCAACCCCGGAAGCCCCTTTTAGTCGCCTCTTACGACAGGCAGGGGATGCCGTAGCCCTATTCAGATCCCGGAACTACAGGGCGAAATGAATTAAACCTAGGCAATCAATAGTTTTTAAGCAGTCTAGTTTTTATTTCAATAGTTTAACAACGGTTGTACCTACTTGTTAGTATATAACATGATTGAAAAAAAATACAACATAACAAAGAGACAAACCCGCTGAGTTTCTTGCCGGATTCTCAGTTGAGGTCGTGTACCGATCCGGTGGTAGTGTAAAAAAAAATGTCTAACTGAAAATTTGTAAGTGCCCCCGTAGGCCTATACAAAATAAAGACATTTCATTTCATTTCATAACACATGTCCTATGCCCCTTACGACAGTGAATTGTGTGTCGTTATATGGACTCTAGAAAAAACAGGTGACCTAGCTTTGACGACCCGCGTGGCGGTGCAGTTACCATACCGATCTGACACGCAGTGAGTCCCGGGTTCGATTCCCGGCCAGACAGGTATCTGAATTAGTTTAGATTCATGTTCTGGGTATGGGTATGTATTGGTCTTTGTGTGTGGTAACCACGACACAGGAGAAAATCCTACTGTGGGGCTATGAGTGTAGAAAGCGTATTTAACTATAAATGTTTTATATTGTTTAGGATATATCTTTTTTTTTTTTTAATTTATTTTCTCACTTAAAAAAATACAATAACTCATACACTTATGTCTGCCAAACTGTCCTACAGTTTAACGGCAGCGTTCCCGTGGATAAGGACCAATTCACCCTAATTTTACAATACAATACGAATACATATAATCATAATCATAATCAAAAGAAAAAAAAAGAGTATAATACAACAAACAAAAAGAGTATAATATAATCTCTCCAACCATTATACATTTGAGCACTACTCCTGGACATTATTTATTCTATTATCAATAGGTACAACATTATTTTGAGCAAAATTTATTAATTAATAATCTTAACTGTATCACTTAAAACACTGACCGTACCTTATAACATAGTCATTTAGCGTATCTTATACTAATATCAATATGGAATGACATTGGCAAAGTCACATATGAACACGATGTTTGATAACAAAGTTGTAAAACTACATAACATAAACAGGTTCAAACATATTTATATTACAATCGGATACTTTGTTATATACCTATATATCGTCAACCTATTATAGTCCCTGCTGAGTGTTATAATTGTGCTCAAAATGTATAACTTATTTTTAGCAAGTTGTATCATTTGAAATATGAAAAAGATTGTAAAAACAAATGAATTAAAAATGTGTGCGTGTACTAGCGTACACTCGTAAGAAGTGAAACTTCTTTATGACGTTATTTTTCAAAAAATAATTTACTATATGCAACTTTACAGAAATTGGTTAAATAAAGTTAAATTAGTTTAATAAAAGGCTTTTATTAAACTTTATCTAATAATCTAATCTATAATAATCTATCTAATATCACGCGTGGTAGGGATAAAAAAAAGATGGCGCGTAACGGAAAAAAAAGATGGCGCGTAACAGAAAAAGATGGCGCGTAACCGAAAAAGATGGCGCGTAACGAAAATGTTACACTAAATTTTTTTCCAACCCCGATAAAGAAGTTTCACTTCAATAAAACATTACATTGTCTCATATTGTTTTCAAAGGCAGCCGGTTTTTTCATTTTTTTGCCTTTCCCTTAAAATAATAACACTGGGCACTGGTCTTCTCTCGTAGGCCACAGTCCACCACGCTGGCCAAGTGCGAATTGGTGTACTTCACACACCTCCGAGAACTTTTTTTAAAGAATTCTCGGATGTGTAGGTTTCCTTACGATGTTTTCCTTCACTGAAAAGCAGTGATAAATAATTTCTAATATGCACATAAAATAGTGGTGCGTGCCTGGGTTTGAACCTCGGACCTCCCGAAAAAAAGGGCAAGTTTTAACCATTCGGCTATCACTGCTCGATACTTTAATTAGTAAAGTGAAATGGTTAAATATATAATTGGTATTAGTCCATGAGAATAAGTGTCCACTGCCGCCAATGGACACTACGTAATCCATTGTAACGAAAGAATGTTTCCTGAAGTCGGCCGCAGACCTTTGACATCTAAATTGGAAAGCTTTCTATACAAATACTAGTTGACTCAGCGAACTTTGTTCCGCCTAAAAGTCAAAAATCGAAAATAATCAGTGTTTCTCTACTATATTATACATGTATTATACGTAAAAACCTTTCTCTTAAATCACTCTACCTGTTAAAAAAACTGCATTAAAATCTGTAGCGTAGTTTTAAAGATCTAAGCATACATAGGGACAGACAGCGAGAAGAGACTTTCTTTTATACTATGTAGTGATATGTTAGTAATCATATGAAACATGTGACGGTAGTACCTACCACCGGAGTTGAATCACAAAGGGTTTTGCAATCTATTAAATGCAATTCCAAAGACTTAAGAGTGAGACCTTACATGATAATAACAAAAAAATAAAAAATAAAACATTGTTTTTTTATTATTTTTTTTTTCTTATTGACAGGTCTTATGTTATAATTATTTCTATGATGTTTTTAATTTAATATTGTCAATTTTTTTTTGGACTTGGTGTCTTTATGGACGTTATAGCTCTATAAATAAATAACTCACTTTACGATTTTTTTTTCCTTTTTTTTTAATAAAATTAGAATCTAAAACTCGTGTTTAACAAAAACAAATTAATTCTACATATTTATTCCGACCTTACTAACAGTTGCGTAAATAAAGATTGACGGAACTATTTATAATCTGTGAAGCAATAACTGATTATACGGGTCACGTATTTATTGGGCCATTAAACATCCGACCTACATACAATATGCGTGATACCCGACTACGTCAGACAGAGGGTTACGTTTTTTGAGCGAATGAATGTATGTGTGTATGTCCATATATTTCGTCCCTGTAGCCTCGGGGTCAGAATAGGGCTACGGTATGCCCTGCCTTTCGTAAGAGGCGACTAAAAGGGGCTTCCGGGGTTCCGAACAGTTAGAGTGGGAGCTCGAACCGTTCGGACAGGCAATCCCGGGAAGGACGGCGGTATGTGTGGTCGCATACCGTCGTAAAGACTAGACGGAGCGGTGGGTCTAGCCGCCCATCTGGGAGGAGCCCGATGGGGCAGCGCGCTCAAAGGATTCCGGTTGAAGTCGTTTCGAGATCCCGGAGTCCTCCTTTTCAGCGCCGAGGACGGCCACCGGGGGGGTTTTAGTGCGGTAAAAATCCCACATAACCCTGCGTCGCTCCCACGGCGTCGGGTACCTTTTGAAGGTTTCCCCCTCGAGAAAAAAAAATTAAAAAAATAATGTCCAATATATGGCACGTGATGTAGCCTAAACGGTTTGACGGATTGTAACATTTATGACATAACATATTTAAAAAAAAAAACTGTTGTGAGTGACACGGGCTATACAGCCTATATTTTTTAGATATTTTCCATGTTCATTTAACCCATGTTCTATTTGAAGTTGCTTACAGATGTCCATGAGCGACAGTGACCACTTACCATCGGGTGGACTGCATGCTCGTTTGCCACTTCAATCTAACAAAAAAAAATGTAATAAGTGTAGCGGTTGTACCTCCCATTTCAAGTACATAGGTTCTACCACCTGGTAAATCCCACCTGGTGTTATTATTGTACTACATTTATAAAGTTAATTTAAATTACAAACATAATATATTGTTGTTCCTTTTGTCAATTTATCAATTTTATTACGTGTCGGAAAATGACAGCTCTAATGTTCCGCCATTTGTAAAATTTCCCGCCAAATACACGTTCGGAAATTGGTAGCATAAAATATTACAAGGAAAGAGGTCGTTATATTTATTGTTGTCTGAAAAATAATAAATTATTGATGTAGTGTCTAATAGTCACCGATTTAAATAAATTTCAAATTAAAACTGTAACTTTTACCTTACAGACTTTTCAGTGGTTTACCTATCCTATGGTATGATGGTAAATTCATTTTTTATTTAATTAGAAACAACAATTTTATTAACAATGATATAAATTAAGGTAAGCATAGGGGCATAATATATATGTAGAATATGGGCGTTCCAGACTATTTTTAATGTTTATTTATTTATTTTTATTAAAAGTTGCACCAACAAGAAATACTCCAACAAATATGACATATGACAATATAAACATAGACACAAAACCAACTGTTACCTTAATTAAAGGCGCAAACAACAATTCGTTGAGGGTAACAAAAATAAATATTGGAAAATATACATTGTATAATTATACAAGCAACTAATATAAAATAGTAACTTCTTCACAACATATTATTATTGTAAATCCGAAATATTTTAAAGATGTATGTGTGTTCGTTACGTTAAAAATACCAAACGAATTTCGCAGAAATTTGGTACACTTATATACATATGACCTAGTTTACCACATAGGATACTCATTAATTAAAGCGAGCGGAGCCGTGGAAATAACCTAGTAACGAATAAAAAGCGGATTTATAACGACGCGTTTCAGGCGGAACGCTCGAATATGTTCCACTTGGACACCGTGATCATCAATGACGTCACTACACACCGTGCCACTTAGTGATGCGACTCGAATATTTTTGTGACTCTAGTCACTCGAGTATGGTACTGTAGTTCCGGGTTCCGGGATCAGAATAGGGCTACGGTATCCCCTGCCTATCGTAAGAGGCGACTAAAAGGGGGTTGCGGGCGGTTAGAGTGGGAGCTTGAACCGTCCAGCCAGGCTATCCCGGGAAGGACGGTGGTATGTGTGTTCGCATACCGCCGTAAAGACTAGATTGGGTGGTGGGCAGGTGGGCCCATCCGCCCATCTGGGAGCAGCCCGATGTTACAACACGCTCAGAAGATTTCACCTGCGTTCGTTAGGAGGTCCCGGAGTCCTCTTTATAGCGACGAATACGGCCACCGGGGGGGTTTAGTGCGGTAAAAATCCCACACCATGCGTCTCTCCCACGGCGTCGGCTACCTTTTGAAGGTTTCCCCCTCGTGAACAAAAAAAAAGTCACTCGAGTAATTTTACTACATAACTCAAGTTACACTTGACTTTTCGAGTCACTTGAGTGAAATTCCATTCGAGTTACAAGTTTGAAATTCAAGTAAGATTTCTTAGTAATACGTTTTTTAATATACGCCAATACTTGGAATATCAACAAACGACAATTACTTAAAATTACCTATTTAACCAGTAAATTTCGGTTTGTAAAACGGCCCGCGCAGCATAGATTAAACATTAGAGTACCTAGTCAATGTACATCTGTTGGAAAAAAAACTCGGCGTACCGTTGATTTTATTTTCGGTAAACTCGGTAACTCGAGTGCATGGACACTCGAGTGATAGTTTTGCAATCGAGTACAACGCAACTCGTGTCGCGGCACTAGTTTCCAAATCGATTCAACAAGCTAGTGGAACATAGCGTGAACGTTTTAACAGTCAAACGGAACGCGGCCTTGATTGACTCACCCATCATTCGGTGCCAACATTGAGACAACTGCATACGTCATTACATATTGGAGAGGTGACGTTATGTCATTGATTATTCCATGACGTCACTCATTTTAAGGTTCCGTACCCAAAGGTAAAAACGGGAATCTATTACGAAGACTCCGCTGTCAGTCACCAGGCTTTATCTTATGAACCGTGTTAGCTACATGAGAGAAATTTTCACAAATGATTTATTTCTGTTGGCGTTATAACAACAAATACTGAAACCATTAAACAATAAATATTTAAGGGGGCTCTCATAGAACAAACGTGATTTTTTGCCGTTTTTTATGGATTATGTACGGAAGCATTTGACACCAGCGTGCCGCAGCGGTTACCATTCCGGTCTGACAGTGGGTCCCGGGTTCGATCCTCGGCCAGATAGGTATCTGAATGATGAGTTTAGATTCTTGTTCTGGGTTTGGGTGTTTGTGTATTCGTCTTTGTGAGTGTCCATGGCACCCACGACACAGAATAAAATCCAACAGTGGGGCTATGAGTGTAAAAAGTGTTTTAAGTTTTTTTTAAGCATTCGTGCGCGAGTCTGATTCAATCTTTGACGGTTTTTTGGAAAAATCTTTAGAATCGTAATTTAAAACGGTGAAACGAAAATACGTTATGAAAGCAGTTATCGGGGCTACAAGTAGATGGCGCTGTACCCCTTTTTGAATCAAGCTAACTATTTTACTTCTTAGCTTGTACCAAATATACACCTACACATTTTTTTTTCAGCCTCTTGTCTAAGAAGAACATGTTACTAGAGATCCTCACGGTTTCACAGGCTTTAAAAATGTAACATGACATACTAAATATAAGTAACGCTTTTAAGAATTTTAACGAAATAGCTACGCATTTTTGTCAAAAAATCTATACTTGAATTGTGAAATGCTTAACAGAGCCTTACTTCTTTATAAGGCACAGATAAGACCTCGCCGGTCCTGTTATCTAAATAAGGGAAGCTACCACCCTTCACCCTCTTTGGTGCTTACGTAATGCTTTAGCTCTGTTCTGTTAATATTCTACCAAAAACTTACTTATTGCACCTTTTTATATTTGTATCACTATTAGGTCCATACCATTAGGTCGTCTGTAAGATATCGATTTGACTGAAGTAGCAAACGAGCATGCAGTCCACCTGATGGTAAGTGGTCACTGCCGCTCATGGACATCTGTAATCAACTTCATACACATGGGTTCTATCTGAAGTCAAACACAGATGCGTTGCTACTCCCGAGGACTATGATGGTCGCCTCATGTAAAAGTGTGCCGGTAACCACACCCTTCCATCGAAACGCAAGAAATGCTTCACGCTAGAAATAGGTGTGGCGGTGGTACTTCCCCGGTCGAACTCCACTGGTTCTACCACCTTGTGTGTGTTTAGCGATAAGACCGCCTTTCGTATTGTAATTTAAGTTTTTGAGTTCCTTGTTATCTTATCTGATTTTTTTGGTACAATAAAGAGTATTATTATTATTAAATCTATCTCAGAAGCGCTTATAATTTATTTCACTCCTTTCTTGTATTCTACAAATCGTAGTTGTGGAATCAAACCGGCATGTCTTCTAAATGCACACTTTCACATGAGGCGACCATCATAGTCCTCGGGAGTAGCAACGCATCTGTGATTGACTTCAGATAGAACCCATGTTCTGTATGAAGTTGATTACAGATGTCCATGAGCCGCAGTGAACGCTTACTATCAGGTGGACTGCATGCTCGTATGCATATACTTGCATATACTTGCGTATACTTCAGTCAGATAAAAAAAATGCATGTTTTTCACCAGAGCGCTTTAAAGTCTTAGCATGAGCTTCGCATGAATGACCGCACAATTAAAAATCCTTCAATTTAATTTTTGAAGAGTTTGTTTAATACAAAAAAAGCTTAGAATTGATGATTTGTTGCTTTAACTACATCATTGTTACAATAATAAGTTACCAACTTATAAATATCAATTGTAATGTTACATTTAATAGATAATTCAATTAGTTTATTGGTAACATTTGAATAAAAAGATATTACTATTATTATTAGCCTGTAATTCTATTTTTTATTATTTTAACTGCATTAAATTAAAAAAAATAAACAATAATAAGTGTTTAATTTTTAGCTACTCTCCTGTGAAATTTGCGTTTTGAGTTGCGATATTATTCATTCGAAGAAGCGATGTGATATTTTCCTCTCAACTTCAGTTTGGTTCACGTCAAAGCCTATGCATGGATGGACGATATGTTGTTATTTATCTAAACATAATGCCGGTTCGTCATAAATATTTGGGGAAAAATTATTATTCTGACACCAACAACTCAAAAACTCAGATTTTGCACTCTTTGGCGTAACAATTTTTTTTAATGTTATCTTTAGCCTTATCCTTATCATTTTTTCATAACCCCCCTAAAGAAGTATAACTTCAAACAAAAACGTGTGGCACACGGGGACTGCCGCAGTAAAGCTATTGCATAGCATTTTCATTCTCATTTTCATTCCAAAATGAAATTTCTTCCAGCAGCCCTGTGAGACGAAAGGGTATATAAAAGCAAATTCAGTGTACACACTTGTACAATAAACATATATACCATATATAACATATACATATAACATATATATAGACTAGCTGTCCCGACACACGTTGTTTTGCCATATAAAAAATAAAAAATAAAGTTAAGGGTGGACAACCCTTAAGGGGTATGAAAAATAGATGTTGGCCGATTCTCAGACCTACTGAGCAAAAAAAATTTGTTAAAAATCGGTCAAGCCGTTTCGGAGGAGTCGTCAATCCATTATTGTCCCACTGCTGGGCACAGGTCTTCTCTCGGAATGAGAGTTTTAGGCCATAGTCTACAGCGCTGGCCAAGTGCGAATTGGTGGACCTGGCCAAGTGCGAATTGGTGAATTCGGAGGAGTATGGCAACAAAAACTGTGACACGAGAATTTTATCGAGAGACGAATCTTAAAATTTCACTCTTATCATTTTTTCATAACGCGGCTTAAGAAGCATAACTTCAATAAGCGTAAATCTGACCCATTGTCTATCACTGCAAAATGTCACTTTAAACCCTCTGTGAATGACAAAAACATTTATCCCACGCGATATCCTTTATGACCTTTGTGATACGATAAGTTATGTCTATATCAGATATGTCGTATCTAAAAATCGATAATTATAACATATTAAGTAATATTAGAGCAGTGATAGCCTAATGGTTGAAACTTGCCCTCTCGATCGGGAGGTCCGAGGTTCAAACCCCGGCACGCACCACTGATTTATGTGCGTATTAGAAATTAATTATCACTGCTTTTCGGTGAAGGAAAACATCGTGAGGAAACCTACACACCCGAGAGTTCTTAAAAAAAAAAAAAAGTTCTCGGAGGTGTGTGCAGTCCACCAATCCGCACTTGGCCAGCGCGGTGGACTATGGCCTAACCCCTCTCATTCTGAGAGGAGACCCGTGCCCAGCAGTGGGCCAATAATGGGTTGATGAGAAGTAATATTAAGCATAAAGTAACACTCTAGCGTAACCGTTTCCGTAACAAAAAACGTTACATTAATCATTTTTTACTCTAATGGCACGCCTTAAAAAAATCACGACAATAAAACAATATATATCTACTAATAATTTGATAATTTTAATACCTAAATATTGATAAATGTTAAATAATTTAACTTTAAAATGATAATTATTGAATATTAAAAGTAATTTATATATGTATATTAACACACTTGGCATTTACTAACGAATTAGGCATTCCTGTAATGTTAGTAAAGATGATTGAATAAATAAATATAATATAATATATTTTGACGACCCGCGTGGCGCAGCGGTTACTGTATCGGTCTGACACGCAGTGGGTCCCGGGTTCGATTCCCGGCCAGACAGATATCTGAATGATGAGTTTAGATTCTTGTTCTGGGTCTGGGTGTTTGTGTATTCGTCTTTGTGTGTGTCCATGGCACCCACGACACAGGAGAAAATCCTACTGTGGGGCTATGAGTGTAGAAAGCGAAAGCGTTTTTTTTAATATCGTTCTCATGGATAATATTTGGTTATTGGCACGGCTTCGCCCGCTTCTGTCTCCAGGGTTACCAACTCAAATATGTCCCCCCCTAAAGCCTCCAAGGAATACCTGGCGACCTCCCTTATTTATGTATCAGGGTGGAAGTTTTCACTAACGACGGAAAAAAACGTCATCGGGTGTAGTGCATGGTATTTTTTTGGTCTTTCTTGCACTTGATATCGACCTCCGGTCTGAAACTCCCCAGGATCATGTAGCCTGACGGGAGATTTCCCTAAGTTGAAGTTATTAAAAGCCCCTAAAAGTACCCCTAAAAATAGAACACCCATAACAAACCCCATCCTACTTTTTTCCTAAATTAGGGGGAAAAACCCCTAACTTGGCAACACTGATCCCATTTGTTCATCGAAACCATACCAGATTTTTTCGCGCAAAAGAGTAAGAAACACACAAATAAAACTTTCGTATCCATACTTCCTTGCTATCCCTACTAATATTATACAAATACAAATACAAATACAAATACAAATATCTTTATTCGTGAATATAGGTTATACAGATGTTTGGGTTAAATTTATGGTGAGCTCTATATTCGACCCGTTAGGGTATACAAAATATTCAAAATTTTAAAGTTAACAATATTTTGAAATTTCAGTAACGTATGATTAATTATAATTCAAAATGTCACAATGGTAATAAATTATTAATTATTATACATAGCATTCATTTTATAAAAAGAGACAATAATATACCCATTAAAACATTTATAAATTTATATCCGTCAAAAATTCACCGACAGAGTAATAACATTTGTCAATAAGAAAGGTTTTTAATTCTTTTTTGAATCTGTTAATGTTTTTTATGTTTCGTAGTCCGGTTGGTACTTTGTTAAAAATTTTTGGTGCTAATCCAAACAAGTTATTTCTTACAAGGGCCGTTTTTGACGCGATGGAACATAACTTAGAATTATGTCGATTACTTTTAAGATATACATTGAATTTGTCAGGGTTAGCTTTAATAAATATTATAGTTTCATAAATATATAATGCGGGAAATGTCAAAATTTTTAGATTTTTAAAATGAGGTTTGCAGCTTTCGGTGCTATTAATTTTTGTTATGGCCCGGATACATTTTTTTTGAGCTTTAAATATTTCTTGACGTTTCGTACAATTGCCCCAGAATATGATACCGTAGCGAAGAATAGAAGACACATAACCATGATACACAGTAATAAGAACTGTCTGGTGTACACTCCTAGATAAAATATATAGGGCATAGGAGATTTTGTTCAGCTTTTTACAGATGTGTTCTGAATGCGTCCTCCAGCTTAAGTCATTGTCTATATTAATGCCTAAGAATTTTGTTGTGGTTGTCTCTTTAATAGTTTCACCTTTATAATTAATATTTAGGCAGTGGAGTGAGCGTTTGCGCTGTTGGAAACTCATAAATTGTGTCTTCGCCAGGTTTATTATTAAATTATTTGTTTTAAGCCATTCAATGATAGTAGATAGTGTGTTATTTATTTCGTTTTCATACATATCAATGTCTTTGGCAGTAAATACTACAGAGCTATCGTCAGCAAATAACGTCATAGGAAATTTTACGCTCTGCGGCAAGTCATTAATATAAATTAAAAACAACAACGGTCCCAATACACTACCTTGAGGTACGCCAAAGTTGGATATACGAGGTTCAGAGGAATAATAAGACTCTGTTTTGGTTATAGGACAAATTCGCGACACTTGCGTGATTTGAGTCCTATTTGCTAGAAACGATTTTATTAATTCTAAGGTGTTTCCTCTTACTCCATACTTATATAGCTTATTTATTAATAGGTCATGTCTAACAAAATCAAAGGCCTTAGTTATATCCATAAAAAGGGCTGTCACTGGTGTCTTTTTATCAACGTTTAAGAATACTCGTATCATAAATTCGTAAATTGCTACGTTAATTGACCTGTTTTTACGAAACCCTTTTTGTTCCGGAGCGAAAATATTGAATTTTTCAAAATATTCGTAGAGCCTGTTATATATAACTTTTTCAATAATTTTCGAAAAAACAGAGAGCATTGCAATAGGCCGGTAGCAACTAATATCTTCCTTGTCATCTTTTTTAAATAAAGGCCTAATTATTGAAGTCTTTAGTGCAGTAGGAAAAACGCCTTCATTTACACATAGATTAATTATATGACTGAATATTGGGGCTAGTATGTCAGCTACATATTTTATAACTCTAGTCGATATGTCGTCAAAGCCAGTGCTATTGGTATTTTTTAATAATTTTATAATAATAAGAATGTCATTAGGAGAGACGTAATTAAAGAAAAATGAATTATAATTATTATATGTCAACTTATTAGGATATGGTATATTATTGTGATTAATTAAATTATAAACTTTATCAATATAATAGTTATTAAATGCTTCTGCAATGTCATGAGGATCAGTTATAATTTTAGAATTGCTTTTGATTTGTTGAATATAGTATTTAGGAATACTGTATCTATATTTATTAATAACTTTCCATGTTGCTTTAGATTTATTACGCGATATATTTATAAAATGGTTGTTTTGGGCCTTTTGAGTTAATTTTATAATCTTATTTAATCTTTTAGTGTAAGTCGTAAGAATGTTTTTATTTTTTGTTGATGGATGTTTTCTGTATTCCCATAACAGAGTTCGTTTGCGTTTACTGCAAACCCTTATACCTTTGGTTATCCATTTTTGCTTTTTGTTCGGCTGTACCTTTTTTCTCGCAAATGGGAAGCACAAGTTATAAAATAATTTAAATTCATTGTAGAAAATCTCAAATGCGTTATTACTTATATTACTACTAAAGACGTCATTAAAATGCATGTTTTCTAAATAATATCTGAATTTATTCAGGTTTTCTACAGAATAGATCCGTTGTTTCAAGTACCAATAACTTATGTTGTAAGTAGTTCTTGTAGTAAATGTCAAAGTTTGGGCTGTGTGATCAGAAAGACCTAAATCTATAACATCACTTTTTTTCTGCTTAATATTGTGAATTATGTTGTCAATACATGTAGAGCTACATATTCTTGTCGGTTGATTGAACTCCAACTTTAAATTATAACCTTCTATTAATTGTTTAAATTGAATAGAATATTTAGTTATTTTACTAACGTCAATATTAAAGTCGCCGCAAATGACTACCTTTTTATTTATTTTAAAACATAATTGCTGCAGACAACTGTGTAATTTATCAAAAAATATTTCATAGTTTTGCGCGGAATTTTTTGGGCTTCTATATATACACACAATAATTACTCTGAGGTCGGGAATTTCAATGGCGCAACATTCAAATAAATTTGGGATGGATAGTTTACTTATTTTAGTGAGCTCATGATATTCATACTTGTTTTTAATTAATATGCAACATCCGCCATTTCTGTTATCCCTTGCAAATATGGAAGCCAATTTAAACGTCGGAATATTTAGGAGGTCAGTATCAGTGTCTTTTAGATTATGTTCCGTAATACACAATACATCTATGCGTAAATTATTGTCTCTTAATAAATCATTTAAGTGAACAATTAATAGGTCAGCTTTATTCATTAAACCATTCATATTTTGGTGAAGTATTGAAATGCTATTAGTCACGAAAAAGCTCATTTTGATTTTTATTTAAAATGTCTTGACATAAGTTTAAATTATTATTATTAAAATTACAGTCATCCGTCTGGGTTGACTTGTCACACACGATTGTACAACCGTCACCTAGAACTCTAAATTTGTGATCTGAGTGATATGCAATTAGTTTTTGCTGATACTCATTACGTAAGATTTCTTTTAATAGAGATCGGCTTGTAAATAATGGAAAGAAAGATCTATTAGGTATAAATTGATCATAACCCATCCCTGTAAATGTACAATTTTTGTGATATCGGGAAATGAATTTTAACTCATAGTTTAATTTTTTCTCGTTTAAAAACTTGTTGTAGGGGATTTCGCATACCAATATATTGGTGTTTTGAATAGAACTTAACCATTTTTCTATGTTATACTTAAAGTCTAATGGGTTTTTGTCATTTATTCCGCCCAACAGTATAATGTAATCTTTGTACGTTAGTGACTCTAGTTCATGCTTGAAAGAGCCGAGAAGATCGCACATTTTTGCTCCCGGTTTCCAGTAACAGGTAACTAAAAATTCGTCGCCGATGAGATTTTGTAGGCAATGGCGTAGTCCCCTTCCCTGCTGATCTGCGATTATTACTATTCGCCGTTTTTTTACTATTGTAGGAGTAGAATTAACCTCTTCTTTCATAATCTCATCTTGTGTTTGCGGAAGAGGTGAAACGATATTGTCAGAGATCGTTAAACTTTCAGGGATTGATGTAGTGTTGATCGTTGAGAGATTTTGAGGTTTGGCATTACATTGTAGACTTTCAATCGTGTTATTTAATTTTTCTATCAAATTTCTAGATTGTTCTAATTCTTGTTCCAATATTTTAATTGTTTTTTCTAAATGAATCAATTGTGTAAAAGATTTATTTGGACTATTTACGTTTGACTTAGATGGAGTACTTTTTTTGGTAAGCGTATTACTTTTCTTCCTTCTTGCGGGTGAGGATGAAGATGCCGTTCCATTGTCAGAAATGTCCAATCTTCTTAATAAGTTTAGTGCCTTTTCTTTTTGTTCTAGTATTTTTTTTAGTTCTGTATTCTCCAATGATAATCGCTCAATTTCTTCATTAGCAGATTCTATCTGAATTGCTTGATCACTTATTTGGTGTTGTAGATTCTTTGTGTAATAATCTTCGGTCATTGAGGTGTTCGGTAAGCTGTGTGTTGACGTGTTGAAGCAGCTCGAGTCATTCGTCAGGTTACATTCATCTATTGAAGATATGTCTACAACAGAATTTGATCTCGGTTTTCGAACAGTGATATTTGAAATCTCCATTTTTAGAAATGCAACAAATTCGCAAATGAAAAAAAACTTCGTAAAATATTTTTTTCAAGTTATTCTGGGGTTTGAACCTCGGATCTGTCGGTCGAAGACTCTAAGTGTTACCGTTCGACCAAGCAGCTTGTAACAGTGATGTGTGAAATTTAGATAATATGTTACTGAATCTCTCATCTAACTCTAGTGGCAGATAGATCTTAAACTACCATCTATTTTTACACAATTTCGAAGACATAATTGCAACGAAAGTTTTGTATCTTGTATTTTAGAGAGCAATTTTAGTTAATTGCTGTGAAGTTAAATAGTTTTTCACTACACTTGCACTTGTAATCTTTAGAATAGTTTTTGCACAGTCTATTAACATATATTTTACGTCGGTATTGATGTTTTAACCACACTTATTTAATTTTAAACTATAGAGCACTTAATACACGTCTTTACGTCACCCGCGCCCCGCGCGTCTCCAATAGATGCGTATAGATGTGAATGAAAGTCTGTAACGCATTCACGCTGAAACTACTCGACCAATTATCATGAAACTTTGCACACATATTTTTAGAAGTATTATAATTACTAGAGATGCGCTGCATAGTGGTTTCGCCGAATAACCGAATACTATTCGGTTTAACTTTTACCGAACCGGATATTCGGCCGAATTATTCGGTTTACTATTTATTACATATTATGAAAAAACTTCGAAAGTGTGTTCATAAAAAAAATTAATGTCGATTTGAGATTTAAAAATAAATGTTGATGAAAGAGTTTAGAAAAAATGAGAATTTAATTGAGGTTTCAAATATTTTGATTTGAAGTTTAATTGTTTTATATTATTAGCTTTATTCAACACACTCTTCATGGAATTTCTTTAACTTACAACATAAATGTTACGTAAAAAGTTTTGTCTTTTTGTTCTATACTATGACGTGTAGCCAAGAATATTTGACATTTATCTAAGGGCTTTAACGCAAGCGAAGCCGCGTGTAAAAACTAACTTATAGTATAAGTAATATACCTTATAGCACACGGGCTTAAAAGGTAGTTATTTTGCAATCACAGTCAGTTAAATTTAATTTATTTGAGTAAACAATGAAATTGCAACTTTTCTATATTTAGGTTACTTGCAAACGATTGTTTTGCGTGTACAAATGCTATTATAAGTGTTGAATGCATTGTAAGGATGGTGGTGCTTCCACCGTAATCGAACCGCAAAAGGGTTCTACCATCTGATAAAATGATTATCTTTTTCATTGTATGTTATTAATGAGAGATATGATCCTTCGGTGAAGGAAAACATCGTGAGGAAACCTACACACCCGAGAGTTCTTTAAAAAAAAGAAGTTCTCGGAGGTGTGTAAAATCCACCAATTCGCACTAGGGCAGCGCGGTGGACTATGGCCTAAAACTCTCTCAATGTGAGAGAAGACCCGTGCCCAGCAGTGGGACTATAATGGGTTGGCGAGAATGAGAGATATGAATATCAAGAAAAAAAGTCGTGCGGCACTCGGGGACTGCCGCGGTAAAGCTATTGCATATCATTTTTTATCAACTTATGCAATTATAATTATTTATTTATGTATGCAGTATTTTTTCCTTGATATTAATTCAAGTTTTTTCTTTGATGCTATAGGTATATTTCCTCACAAACGGAGGGAGGGTGTTAGGTTTTTTCGTTACGGAATTTCTTGATTCGGCCGCCGCGCTCAAAGCCCGCGATAAAAGCCATGCAATAGCTTAATAGCTTGTTTTAAACTTTATTGTATGCTATTGACGACGATATATCAGTCATCTTTATTTTATTAATGATGGAAACATGAAATTAAATGTCTTTTAAATGTACCACAAGGGGCTTCCGGGGTTGTGGGCGGCTAGAGTGGTAACTCGAACCGTTTGGTCAGGCGATACCGCGAAGGACGGCGGTATGTGTGGTTGCATACCGTCGTAAAGACCAGACGGAGTGGTGGACCCAGCCTCCCACCTGTGAGGAGCCCGATGGGGTAACTCAGAGGACTCTGGTTGCGTTCCTTTGGAGTTCTCGGAGTCCTCTTTGTAGCATCAAAGACGGACACCGAGGGGATTATAGTGCGGTAAAAATCCCACCCACATAACCCTGCGTCACTCCCACGGCGTCGGGTACCTTTTAAAGGTTTCCCCCTCGAGTAAAAAAAAAAACAAAAAAGAGAAGCCACGGGAAAAGCTAGTAATTAAATATATTTGTATTTGTAAACACTCTAAGAATAACTCAGCAAACTGGCGTTGAGTGAGTAGCATACAAACTTGGTTAAACATATGACAAGACCTTGTATACCTTTGTACTGTTTTAATAGTAAATAAAATTGTTTATCTCGTATTTATGTTTAGCGCAAGAACCCTATACCTTTCTATACCCTTAGTACTTTAAGCAAAAAAGCATGGTTCATTTATTTATTTATTTAAATTTTGATCTACCTACATAATTTACTCCAATTATATTATAAAAAGAACAATAGTCTACACTAAGGAAAAGCTAAGTGCAATTACATTTATAGGCGAAGACTGCTTGCAAAAAGGAGCGAGTAATATATTATGTAAGTCAAATGATAATGACATTAATAATAAAGAAAAGAAACACTTTTCCTGTAATAAAATTAAAATTAAATTAAGTTAAAATTGAACAGATTTTATATTTTAATACTGTTTTACTATTTATGATAAATAAATTTCTTAATATAAAATTTAAACTATTTACAAGTTTAAATTTTATTTAAGCTATCATTAAAAATGTCAATATTTTCTTGTTTTGTGACTACCCGGAATTCGCGAATAATTGATGATTTTAACAGATTTTCAAAATGGAGGTTTTCAATTCACCTATTTATTTTTCACTTATAGATCGCGTTGTACTTACTTTGTATATGAGCGAAAACAAAAATAATGCTTGTTTTAAAGGAACATAAACTCTTTTACGTAGTGCGACCTTAGTATAAAATATAGTATAATATAGTAGTGCCAAAAGATATAAAAGAAATGTACTTTTATAAATTTAAGAAAGAGTTAAAGAAGTGGCTTGCAACAAAATACTTCTATTCGGTCAATGATTTTTTAGGCAAACAGGTTTAGTCATGGACATATAAATGAATATTAGGATTATATAACTTTATTGGAATGAATAAATATTATTTTGACATTTTGAATATAATATGACATATTTTTTGCATTGAATTTAATAATTAATTTAAAATCACTATATTACAATTTGCACGCCTTATAGGTAAAGTAAGCGGACATTTAATAATTATATTAATGTATTACCGTAATTATTGTACCTTATTTAGCAAATAAAGATTATTATTATTATTATTATAGTCTTCCGGAGTCGCAACGCATTTGTGATTGATTTTTTTTATCAGACAGAAGTAGCAAACGAGCATGCAGTCCGCCTGATGGTAAGTGGTCACTGCCGCCCTGCGACATCTGTAAGCAATTTCAAATATAACATGGGTTCTATAAAGTTTATCGCAGGTACGTTGCCACTCCCGAGGACTATGATGGTCGCCTCATATATAAAAGTGTGCCTGAAACTCCTAAGAATATAAAGTCACCTAAAATCTAAGTCTATCGCAGCAGACTACATACTAACAAACATTCTTATTACTTTATTCGTAAATTCGACTTAAAATAATAAATTGGTCTTGAACCAATTTTTTTATTTGCATCGACCTATTAATTCGAAGAACTATGAAGTTACAGCTTACAGTATTTCGACTTTACCACGACGGATTAAAGTCTAACATTGATTGACGCGGCGCATCATTGAAGGTGATCACAGGAAATTTAGCAGCTGATCCATTTTGGATTTAATCGCTCAGTCAATAAAGTTCAAATGGCTTTGAAAGGAAACTAATATCGCACGTGGTATTACGACAGATTAACGCTGAGCCGTAATTTAGTTTTCGACTAAATTTAGTTTGAGACTAATTAAGTTATCAACTAAATTTAGTTTTCATTCTAAGGTTTCCCATTGAGAGAGAAATGAATGAATGCTGACATTTAGTTTTCCATTAATTAAGTTTTCAACTTGGTTAGGTTTTACTTTCATAGAAATGTCTCAGTTAAACACTGAGAAATAACTGATAGGAAAATGCCCAAAATACTCGCTACGCACACAAAGACAAGACCCACAACAAAACCCAGAAACCTAAAACTAGCATTGCATTCCAATGAAGTACTAGGACTACATAAGACAGAACAAAACTCACCTCCTCGACGGACTTCTTCGAGAATTCGTTCATGGACACAATCCATTGCTGCACCAGTTCGTTCACAATAACAAGATCATTATATAACCACGTCAATACATCGTTAACCCATTGCACACTCGCCGCGTCCGCGCCGGTGCAGCTCGGGATTATGATGCTCTGGTGTTTCTTCAGAGTCAGCTGTTCTGGGCCAGGAGACATGCGTCCCATGCGTTTCCTTGACGCCGGAGGCGTTGCGGGCACGAAACTCGACGGCTTAGAAGGCTTGAAAGAAGCACTCTTTATTTTCGCGCTAGTCGCCAACACGCTGTCAGAGCTAGCGATTATTTCGTTCGTTGTTTTCTTCGGTTCATCTATCGGTTTGGGCTTATCTGTCTTCTCTTCTGCGGGTTTGGTTCCGAACCGCCCGTACGCCCATTTAGCGATGCCGAGGAGAACTATCGAGAAGAGAATCCATATGAAAACAAGCATCACTAGGTTGTCCATGGCTGTGTCCATATAATCGAAGCTGCAGATGAGATCGTCTACCGCCTCGGCTAGGTCAGCCATGGTTGTCCATGGTGTCAGCCACCAAGCGGCGTCAGTTCCCGCCGCACCGCTCTCCGATACTGACTTAGCGTTTGAGCCCGACATTTTTTCTCTATTTCAGAACGCACTATTTTTGGACGCAGCTCTGTCTCGCTCTATTCTCTCGCTCTTACAGATGCGTTCAGGATTGCATTTTGATTTACCGATTTCAAATCACTCATGAACATTTCGGTTTTTGTTCGTTCGTTCGTATCTTCGCGTTTTGGGTATCTTCAGTCACATGTTTCCAAAACTCTGGAACAAATGAAATTTATTCTATTAGCTACATACGTCGCTATGAGGAAAGCATAAATTTAAACATTATTTGACGTATAACGTAAAGACTGTTTAATTAGGTATGTATGAAAAGTGAAAGTCATATTGATTAATAAAATACATACTCGGAATTAGTTTCCGTGCCCAATTTATTAAACTTTTCTTACAATTTATGGAAAAGTAATTTTACTACAAAGCAAAGTCGCTTCGCTGTCAGTCCCTATGTATGCTTAGATCTTTAAAACTACGCTACGGATTTTAATGATGTTTTTAGAGATAGAGTTATTCAAGAGGAAGGTTTATGACGGTGTATGTATATTACATGCTTAATATAGTGGAGGAACACAAATAATTTTAGATTTTTGACTTCATGGCGGAATGAAGTTTGCCAGGTCAGCTAGTATAATATAGATGAAGGTTCCGTGTCTACGTGTTGTATATATTTACAATATAAATCCTTTAGACGACCCGCGTGGCGCAGCGGTTACCCTACCGGTCTGACACGCAGTGGGTCCCGGGTTCGATTCCCGGCCAGACGGGTATCTGAATAATGAGTTTAAATTCTTGTTCTGGGTCTGGGTGTTTGTGTATTCGTCTTTGTGTGTGTCCATGGCACCCACGACACAGGAGAAAATCCTACTGTGAGGCTATGAGTGTAGAAAGCATAGAAAGCGTTTTTAGGATATCGGTTGCAAACGTTTGGAGGACTGCGAATAGACAATATTATGCGTTATTCTACTTCTTTAGAATTTCTGTATGTCGATTTGTCGGTTTGTCAATGTGTTTGAAATATCATCAAACCAACACTACTCAATTTAGTTTGAAGGTTTTTATTTCGTTTATCTGACTGAAGTAGCAAACGAGCATGCTGTCCACCTGATGGTAAGTTGTCACTGCTGCTCATGGACATCTGTAATCAACTTCATACAATACATGGGTTCTATCTAAAGTCAATCATATATGTTTTTGTGTGTCAGAGAAACAAACACATACATCACGAACTCGCATCGATAATATTAATAAAAAATATAATTAAACAAGTTACAATTAGTTTTGCCAGATCGTAGAACTTGTGCAGTTCAACCAGGTACAAACGCCACTCTTATTTTAGGTATGAAGCAATTCTTGCGTTTCTGTCAATAGTTGCCGGCTATCTTTCATATGAGGAGAGCATCTTGGTCTTATGAGTGGCAAGGCATCTGTGATTATATGAGACCATCTTGGTCCTTAGGAGTGGCAAAGCATCTATCATTGACTTTGGACAGAACCGCTGTTCTGTATGAAGTTGCTTACAGATGTCGATGAGCCGCAGTGACCACTTACTATCAAGTGGTCTGCATGCTCGTTTGCATTCCGTCCCTGTAGCCTCGGGGTCAGAATAGGGCTACGGTATCCCCTGCCTGTCGTAAGAGGCGACTAAAAGGGGCTTCCGGGGTTGCAGACGGCTAGAGTGGGAGCTCGAACCGTTCGGTCAGGCAATCCCGGGAAGGACAGCGGTATGTGTGGTCGCATACCGTCGTAAAGACTAGACGGAGCGGTGTGCCCAGCCGCCCATCTGGGAGGAGCCCGATGGGGCAGCGCGCTCGGAGGATTCCGGTTGAAGTCGTTTCGAGATCCCGGAGTCCCCCTTTTCAGCGCCGAGGACGGCCACCGGGGGGGGGGTTTTAGTGCGGTAAAAATCCCACATAACCCTGCGTCGCTCCCACGGCGTCGGGTACCTTTGGAAGGTTTCCCCCTCGAAAACAAAAAAAAAATATATGCTCGTTTGCATTCAAATAAGACGAGTAAGACTTAACAAGTTACAATCAAGCAACGAGAAAAAATAGGTGATAAAGTAATACCAGCATGGCGGGAACTAATATTTTATGCATTAGTAACGGCGTTTGATACAGAAATAGTGCGATGTGCAGTTTAACGTTAACTATGAGTTTAAGACGGAATTACACATTGGTATTTCATCCTCTGTTCTTTGACAACCCGCGTGGCGGAGCGGTTACCATACCGGTCTGACGCGCAAGGGGTCCCGGGTTCGATTCCCAGCCCGACAGGTATCTGACTGATAAGTTTAGATTCCTGTTCTGGGTCTGGGTGTTTGTGTATTCGTCTTGCGCCCATGGTACCCACGACACATGAGAAAATCCTACTGTGGGGCTATGAGAGTAGAAAGCGCGTTTTTTTGTAAAGTTAACTCTGTCCGCGCGGAAAACCGCGGTAAAACACTAGCGTTTATTATTACAATTAAAAGTTATGTTCATATAATCTATTAAGAATGAAAATATATTCATGTTACACTTCGATAGATACCAATTTAATTGTGTGATTGGGACTAATTACAACTAGTTTCTTTAATTAGGTACCGGTTAAATACACAATTAAGTACAAACGGGCTGTAACAATTAACATTGTCTTTAAAAAACAAATTACAATTCCAACTGAATATTTTTTATATTAAATTAACTAATTTATTTATTTACTTAAAGTAGTTTATTTCCACTAGTTTCTACCACGGAAATTGCCATAGCATATAAAAGTCCCGGAGAGTAGGACGTCCCATGTATGTAGCGACCATAGTGCTTAGGTAAACAACACTCGGCTTCCCACGCGCTTTTTTTTTGTTCTCGAGGGGGAATCTCGGTTTGTTTTTTTTTTGGTTTACGAGGGAGAAACCTTCAAAGGGTACCCGACGCCGTAAGAGCGACGCAGGGTTATATGGAATTTTTACCGCACTAAAACCCCCCATCCTCGGCGCTAAAAAGGAGGATACCGAGATCTCGAAACGACTTCAACCGGAATCCTCCGAGCGCGTTGCACCATCGGGCTCCTCCCAGATGGGCGGCTGGGCCCACCGCTCCGTCTAGTCTTTACGACGGTATGCGACCACCTGCATACCGCCGTCCTTCCCGGGATTGCCTGACCGAACGGTTCGAGCTCCCACTCTAGCCGTTTGCAACCCCGGAAGCCAGTTTTAGTCGACTTTTACGACAGGCAGGGGATGCCGTAGCCCTATTCTTATCCCGGAACTACAGGGACGACCCACGCGCTTACACCTTGCAGGCAGACGTCTCTAATACCTAGACATCGGATTATATGAATTTGAAAATGCAAATGCATATTTGCATATATTTTTTTTTATAATTTAACCTAACGATAAGGCAGACGGGCTACCTGATGGGAAGTAGTCACCGTCGCCTGTGAACATTCGCAACATCAGAGGAGTCGCCAATGTATCGCCGGCTGTGAAGGAGAGCTCTTTTCGCACCTTTCTTGAAGAACCCGATGTCATAGCGCTCCGGGAATACCTCAGGAGGAAGCTCATTCCACATCTTGCACGTCCGTGGCATATAATGACAGTTTCATAGCGTTATTGCATATGTTGGTACTTTTTCATTAGAATTGGGCAAAATAGTTCGCAGTTTCTTCTTTTAGTTGGCTAATTGCTATCATAGTTCAAGCTTGGTCGTCAAATGTAAATTGATTGCAGGTTGACGACTAAAAAAAAAAAATCATTAAAAATCAAAAATTAAATTAAAAATAATTTTTTTGTCAACCACAAAAAAGGTCATCAAATCTGTACGAATTTCAGTTTCGCAACCAAAAATGGTGTTTTGATAATGCATATTTTGGGTATATTAACCATTTTTGTGCATATTTCGCCCTTTGTAGTGCATATAATCCGACGTCTTGTCATTTATTACAATTTGTCAAGCCGGTTGAGCTGTAGCTGCCAAATAAATGAACATGCATACAAACATACATATATACAGATACGCTCAAAAAACACCCTCACGCGGTCGGGTAAAAAGCGTTCAATTTTCGTGAGTGCCCAATTATAAGGTCATCTTTCATTACGTGACATCATAGGCGGCGTAACGCTGACCTTTTAACAGCAATAGTCATTTATTGTCTAGACTTAGTCTAATTGACATTCGGGGTTACGTAAAAATTTTATCATGCGGTCAAACGCCTGTAATTAAATTCTACCAATAATTCAATGTATTGATGTAGTCGGAAGTAACTGAGGAACAGAAATGAAATGTCTTTATTTTGCATAGTTTTTTTTTTGGTTTACGAGAGAGAAACCTTCAAAAGGTACCCAACGTCGTTTTTTTTTGCGCCCAGACAAAAGGGAAAGGGCTACCCTCCATGCAGGGAGGTTGGTGGTGAATAAACAGCATCAGCATCTGAGAGATGCGTACTCCTTGAAACCGATCTTAGGGCTCTGCTTAGTATGGGAGACTCGGTCATACTGGCCGGAGACCTCAACTGCAAACACCCTAGGTGGAACTCGCTTCGCGTAAATACGAATGGCACCCGACTGGACAAACTTACTGACAAACTAGAGTTTGAAATAGTAGCCCCCCTCACACAAACTAGGTTCCCTCCAGGAGAACAACCCAGCCCAGACGTTCTAGACATAACGCTCCTTAAGAACGTTACTCTCCAACTTCGTAACATAGAAGTCCTACACGAGTTGGATTCGGACCATCGTCCAGTCCTACTCAACCTAGGCTCCACTCATAACCCTCTCCAAAGGACCAGCCGTATCATCGACTGGCCAAAATTGCCCATCCCCTGGTCTAAGTCTGCCAAATACCTAGGTGTCACATAAGACAATAGGCTAAACTTCGCTCAGCACATTAAAATAACGAGAGACAGACAGGCCGCCTTCGTACTAGGGCGACTCTACCATATGTTAGGCAAGAAAAGTAAAATGGCACTTCGTCATAAAGTGACCCTTTACAAAGCTTGCGTTAGGCCCATAATGACTTACGCTAGTGTGTGTCGTGTAGTCTTCGCACACACAAGGCTCATTGACAGATACCAAAAACTTCAGAATAGATTCTTGCGCATGGCCACGGGCTGCCCTTGGTACGTGTGCAATGTAGACCTCCATAAAGATCTAGAGCTGCCCACCATCGCTCAATACATGAAGCAGCTTTCAAAAAGGTATTTTGAAACAGCTGAAAACCATCCAAATCAGCTAGTTGTCAATGCAGTCAGTTACATCCCTGACAAGGATGCATCAGCTCTACATAGACGCCCAAGACATGTCCTAGACTACCCTGACGATAAGATCACCACAGACATCGCCCATCGACAAGGGGAACCCCCTCTCCGTTCCCCACATACACTCAACAACAACAGATACTACACACACCTTCCTCGCCGGCGGAGGCGAGGACCCCATTACAGCACAACCCTCACAAGGTATCCCCGCGTGATCGGTCGTGTATCGCCAGTGCCCCACATTAGCGTAACTGATCTGAGCCGAGGTCCGTACCTCACAGGAGGTGCCCTTGGGTCAGCCGCAATCCCCATTTAACCAGAGGCGGAAGGCCAGGACTCCGGCATTAGCTGGATCCGCAACCGTCCCTCCCTCTAGCGAAGGAGGAAGGTGGAGGAACCCGGCAACGGGGACCAAAGCCATCCGTCCCTTCCAGCCCACAGTCTTCCTGTCCCGGCTTGAGCTTTAGGCTCGCCATAACAAACCCGGTGAAGCTGTAAAGGCCATTAGGGCCAACAGCAACTACACAATTGCCAAAAAAGAAAAAAGAGATGCGTCTTGTCTTTTTGGTGGAAGGTTTCAGATGCCGTTTATTTCCCTTATGAGGTAACCTTAATTCTAAGAAGCTGTGACACATCTTTGATCAGGTTTAGATAAAACCCGTGATTTTATGGAGGTGGTCGAATCTTCAAGACCCAGACTTTAAGAACCACATCACATGGACCGCGTCTTCCCTTGCTCAACTTACTAATATTACAAATGTTCATGATTTGACGACCCGCGTGGCGGAGCGATTATCATACCGGTCTGACGCGCAATGGGTCCCGGGTTCGATTCCCGGCCAGACTGGTATCTGACTAGTTTAGTTTCGTGTTCTGGGTCTGGGTGTTTGTGTATTCGCCTTGTGTGTGTCCATGGTACACACGACACAGGAGAAAATCCTATTGCGGAGCTGTGCGTGTAGAAAGCGTGTTCATGTTTTGAAGAAATCGATTTGTATGAAATTCAGCACCCATAGTTTCTAATTCGGACTTACACATAGTATAATCTTTCGAGGCAAACTAGGTCCACGTGTGCGAAGAAGTGAGCAAAAGCGAGTTGGTATCTTATAAAAAAAAACAGACAGATAAGCATATAATAAAGACAGGAAAACTAACAAAAAAGAAAAATAAATTAGACGTATCTGCAATGCGTGCCTCAAGCTTAGGGATGCTACCTTTTTTCAGGAATTGCCAAAAGTACGTTGTTTCAAAATAGAGACCAATTTGTCTTTCCTCTATTTCTTTTTCGTTTTTTTTTTTTAAATTTTACATGCACATGTAAGTAAATCATAGCCGTAAGGATAGTGCCGCTTCAACCAACTTTTAGTAAGGAACGAGAGGAATAAGACAGCGAAAACGTAAAGATGAAATAAAGATAATCAATACACCTGTGTCTGCAATTTGACAACCAAAAATGGTAGCCATATCTAAAATTATACCACTCAAAAGTAAATAGAAACTTTGTAAAATAATGTTTTTAGCAAAAATACTTAAACTTTTTAAACCTTTAATTTAATTATTTGTAATACGTACATCATTTAAAAAAAACAGTTGTACATGCCAGGGCTTAAACCTCGGACTCTCGATTGAGAAGCCGAGTTTCAACCATCAGGATCTCTCGTCAACCCATTATTTATCCACTGCTGGGCACGGGTCTTCTCTCAGAATGAGGGAGTTTAGGCCATAGTCCTCCGCGGTGGCCAAGTGCGAATCGGTGGACCATCAGGTAATTCCAATTCAAATAACGTACATCTTTATTATTGCCGACCCGCGTGGCGCTGCGGTTACCATACGGTCTGACACGCAGTGAGTCCCGGGTTCTATCCTGGCCAGTCAGGTTTGATAACTGAATGATGAGTTTAGATTCTTGTTCTGGGTCTGGGTGTTTGTGTATTCGTCTATGTCTTTGTAAAAAGCGTTAAGTTTTAGACATCTTTATTATAACGTTATAATTTTGAATTTTGAATTGGGTAGAACCAGTGTACATAGTTCGACTGGGGAAGTACCATCGCCACGCCTATTTGGACATGAAGCATTTCTTGCATTTCGATGGAAGGGTGTGGTTGCCGGCACACTTTTATATGAGGCGACCATCATAGTCCTCGGAATTGGCAACGCATCTGTGATTGCATTAGACTTCAGATTGAACCCATGTTCTATTTGAAGTTGATGCAGTCCATGGGCGGCAGTGACCACTTACCATTAGGTGGACTGCATGCTCGTTTTCTACTTCAGTCAGATAAAAATAATAACACAGGTAGCAACCCTATACAGGCTCCATGCGTGAAAAGCGTCTACTTTTATCATATAAAGTTAGTGGATACCTCTCGGCGGCAGACTGGCGACGTGGCGACGCAACATAATCGCTTCGCAGAACAAGTAATCAATACTAGTAACTTGGCTACCGTCCAAAATACAAGGATTGTATGTAATGCTGACTGTAAACAGTGCTTACAGGACTCGAAGGGTAACTGTAACGGGCGTAGCCAGGTTTTGAGCACCTTGCGAGCATGAAACTTTTCGAGAGAGATGGGGTTGATTGAACTCTCGCAACTTTCCTCTGGCTACGCCCATGAACGGTATAAAGGTAACAAAGCAAAGAACGAATGTGAACGACAACTTCCCATAAAAATGGATTCTATCTGTCGGCAACACCCTTCCATCTCATGCAACAACTGCGCCATGCTGGACATAAGTGTGGCGGTGGAATCTGATATCTGATGTGTATCCGATGGAAAATAGTCACCATTTCCTTTCTTTTTTTTTGTTCTCGACGGGGGAACCTTCAAAAGGTTTCCAACGCCGTGGGAGCGACGCAAGGTTATGTGGGATTTTTACCGCACCAAAACCCCCACCGTGGAAGTCCTCGGCGCTACTAAGAGGACTCCGGGATCTCCATAGGAACGCAACCGAAATCCTCTGAGCGCGTTGCCCCATCGGACTTCCCCCAGATAGGCGGCTGGGCTCACCGCCCCGTCATAGAGCTCCAGGTTACTTCAGGATAAAGTTTATTCCACATCTTGCATGTCCGTGGCAAAAATGTACATTTGTGATCCTCGATTTAGGCTAACTTATTTATGTAAAGACTCTAGACATAGCCTCTGTGATCAGTAAGAAATATCTATATATTAATACGTGAAGCAAAAACTTGTGAATTTTTTTTAAGTAATATGCCGCGGACTGATTAGTATGAAACTTTGCACGGTTATAGTGGACGTAGAGGAGTGCAGAATGTTAATATTTTTTAAAATAATGCTTAAAACGTACATAAAATCATCTACACACACACACACACATTACACACACTACCGTGTATTTGTCGCGAACACATAAATAATAAACAATTCAATGTCTTACTATGAAAACACATAACGTCAGAAATGTCAGTATCTTTGTCAAAATACCCGATATTGCTTTTAAATGCGATTTAGTTAATTAAACCTCTTTTTATATTTAACGGGTGCGTTCAAAATTACTTGAAAATTATTACATTTTATTAGAATTTGAGAAATATTCGTACTACTTTGGACAATATGAAGTTTAATTTTTTAATTTAAATTACGGTCGAATTTCGACCGATGCGATGAGTGACTGAGTTTATGTAAAGACTAGATATAGTCTCTGTGATCAGTAAGGAATATAACAATAAATATACTTGTTGTAGACATGAGAATGCTGAGATAAGATTAAATCTGATAAAGATTCACGTTGTAAAAAGATTAAAGATTTCGAAATATAGGAAATTCATGAAATCTTGTTCTTTTGAAACTTGTCCAAAAATAATACATAAATTGACTGCTGTATCAAGGCGGTGTGTCAGAACTTTCCGTTTTGGATGGTGATTGAACTGGCAAGGTGGTAGATATGACTAAAATGGTCGCCTCATCACTGCATTTCGGCATACTTTGACATGAGGCGACCATCATAGTCCTCGCGAGTAGCATCGCATCTGTGATTGACTTCAGATGGAACCCATGTTCTGTATGTAGTTGATTACAGTCCATGGGCGGCAATGACCACTTACCATCAGGTGGACTGCATGCTGGTTTGCTACTTCAGTCAGATGAAAAAACTACATAGTATAAAACAATGTCGCTTCTCGCTGTTAGTCCTTATGTATGCTTAGATCTTTAAAACTAACCTACGTGTATTAATGCAGTTTTTTTTAACAGATAGAGAGATTCAAGAGGAAGGTTTTTATGTATACAACATGTATAATATAGTAGAGAACACTGATAATTTTAGATTTTTAACTTTTAGGAGGAACGAAGTTCGGCGGGTTAACTAGTTAACAATAAATAATTTGAAGTAACAAAATGTGACGTATTTGATCGTTTCGTAGTCCAAAACTACCGTCTTAATTTCATTACCACGCTTAACTAGTATATCTATAAGTGAGCCGGCAATAACAACACCCTTCCATCAACAAGATTGAGTAGCAAACAAACACGCAGTCCACATTTCGGGACTGCGTGCTCGTTTGCTACTTAATCTTATTAAAAGACGAAATCCAAAATTTTTATGGTTTAAAAATCCGTTTTTCGTCCATTTGCCTTAAAAATCTGTCATCAAGTGTCATCAGAAACAATCTTGCCCTGAACGCAAATGACCGCAAACCATAAACAATACGTTACGACCGATTGTCTACGGACGTTCAAAATGGCGGTTGTCCTAACAATGGAATCGCGAAGGTTATGTAACTTGGGATCAGTGTTTTCTTCTACAAAGTACTTTAAATGTTTATTTTAGTTACAAGTGATACTTTTAAATAAATACACAGTCTATTTGACGGTAAGTGCTCACCAGGATCGAGCTTAGGAAATGCATCAATGGAAAATGTCTCGAGGCCTTCACAAAAGAGTTCGATTTTTTTTTAATAAACACTAGTGATTATTTTTTTCTTATATTTTTTTATTGGACAAGTGATACTCCAATGGTTGAAACTTGCCCTCTCAATCGAGAGGTCCGAGGTTCAAACCCAGGCACGCACCACTGATTTATGTGGTTACATATTATTAGAAATTAATGCGCTATGCGCGTATTAGAAATTAATTATCAATACTTTTCAGTGAAGGAAAACATCGGGAGGAAACCTACACACCCGAGAGTTCTTTAAAACACAGTTCTCGGAGGTGTGTGAAATCCACCAATTCGCACTTGGCCAGCGCGGTGGACCTAAAAACTCTCTCATTCTAAGAGAAGACCCGTGCCCAGCAATGGGACAATAATGGGTTGACAAGAGTAATTGAATACATTTAGCGTCTTAGTTTTGCTCTACGAATTGCATGATACACTACGACGAGTCATGACGACCCGCGTGGCCGAGCGGTTACCATATCGGGCTGACACGCAGTGGGTCCCGGGTTCGATTCCCAGCCAGACAGGTATCTGAATGATGCGTTTAGATTCTTGTTCTGGGTCTGGATGTTTGTATAAGTACACAAACACCCAGACCCAGAACAAGTCTTTGTTTGTGTCCATGGCACCCACGACACAGGAGAAAATCCTACTGTGGGGGCTATGAGTGTATAAAGCGTTTATCACTATTGTCTTGTATTAATGATTAAATGACTTACTTCGCCAACAAATGAAATCAGGGTTCAAAGCGTAAAAAACAGTCTCCATCACTATTAAAGAGATAGAGTCCAGTAACAGACGAGCAGATATCGGAGACTTAGTAATAATAGGGCTCTATTTTCGCACTTCGGGCTTACTTTCTGTACCCTTAAGGTTCCGAGCCTCAAAATTGCAGCACTTCATCATTACATCTAACCTTATAATGCTTATAATATATTTAAAGGTGGTAGAACGAGTGTAGTTCGAGATAAAACCGTCACACCTATTTCTAGCGTGAAGCATTCCTTGCGTTTCGAAAGAAGGGTGTAGTTGCCGGCAAACTTTATAAGAGGCGACCATCCTAGTCTTCGGGAGTAGCAAGGCATCCGTAATTGACTTCAGATAAAACCTATGTTCTATATGAAGTTGCTTACAAATGTTCATGGGTGACACTGATTTACCATCAGGTGACCTGCATGCTCGTTTGCTACTTCATTATTATTATTATTTATTTATTTATTCATTTAGATATACCATTGACTTATCACTATACATTGTTACAAAAAAATACAATTCGTTTGGTTCAGTGTGAATCGCCATTACAGGTATATACAACTCACCTAATGTGTACGAAGTGTAATATCTAACTAAATCTAAGAACAAAAAAGATAAACATAAAACAAAATAAAAACTAAATATAAGTATTTATGATAATTTAAAAGGGACCATTATAAATGCATGGAACAAAAATGTATAAATTTATTTATGTTAACTGTGTGGAAGATGTCTACATCGCTGTTAGAGCAGATATTATTATATGTTTCCAATAATCTATTTATTATTATTTTTAATAAGCCTATGTTGTCCCACTGTTGGGCAAAGGTCTCCCCCATATGCCTCCACTGCTCTATCTTTCGCCAGGGCCTGCCAGTTTTTTGAATATTTGACCGGATCGTCACACCATCTTTTCTTAGGCCTCCCTCTTCGGCGATAACAGTTTTCAGGTATCCATTGTGTGACGATTCTGGCCCATCTGCAATCCTGCATTCTGCTTAATTCTTACTTACTCTTACTCTTAATACAGACTTCATTATTACTACCTGGATGACCGACCTTTGCTCGGTGTTTTTGTTTACTACGAGTACATCATGTTTTTTTTTAATTATATTTTTTATAACTATGCAAATTTCTTACTGATGATCATATGAATAATATATTTTGATCTTACCGACATAAGAATAATAAAACAAAAATAACATAAATGAACTAAAAAGAAAAAAATGTAGAGCTAAAAAATAGAAAATAGAATAAAAAATAAAAAAAAATAAAACTAACAAAATAGAACTCGAAAAAATAAAAATAACCACAATCGGACCGAGATTTTAACCCAGACTACCAGCGTATTAGATAAAAAAAAATAAAAAAAAATCACTTTGTCTATTTTGTAAACCACAAACACTTATTTCTACAGAATAGACATTCGCGCGTTTTATCTAGGCCACAGTCTAGCTCATGTGCTAACATGGTACACACCCAAGCTGGGTATCATGAATCATGATACGGTAAGACGCATGTGGCAGTGTAGATTTGTAAAAAAATACTATTTATCTATTGAGAGTGATGTATTTATAATGAGAGCGAAAGAGACAGAACTCAAAATTATATAGGTACATTTTATGTACCTATATAACATGTTGCTTACAGATGTCCATGAGCGACAGTGACCACTTACCATCAGGCGGACTGCGTGCACGTTTGCTACTTAAGTCAAATAAAAAAAAAACAATTCTCGGGCGGACCCGCCAGATTAACCTAGTATTGTATATATACTCTAGTATTGTATATCCGACATCATTTATAGTTGTTGTTGGTTATTACAATTGTCAAGTTACCACTTAACACATCACAAAGATGATGACACGTAATTTTCTATAGACATAACATGTTTTTTTTTCTTTTTTTTATTATAACACAATAACTCCACAGACTGATCGTCCGTGCCTTTTGTCACAATAGTTCTTCTTTTTTTTAACAATAAGTCTTTATTTCTTAGCTCCACGTTAGGCCATCGCTGTCACCATCACACTGTCGTGTGCGGTGGTGGCAACGTTGGCAATTAAAGAAATCTTACAATTACGCTTAATATATATATAGACATAACATGTTAACACTATTAGAATAAAACATGTTATAGGTATTGTTACTAATAAAATTATCTCACTAATAAATTGAATTGAAATGTGTTAATGGGTATAGTGCATAATAATAAAACGATTTTTCTTCTTATTCTGGGAGTAGGGCTGCCACCAGTTTATAATGCTGTTAGGAATATTCCTATTGTTCATTATTTAGAGTAACTGTACTTTATAATTTGTGAAAAAACAAGTACGCGAAAATAATTTATCTTACACGATCTGGAATTTAAATACATGGACATAGATATACACACATTACTCTACTAACGATGCCGTAAAAACACATAATTTCCGAAGTAGATTTCAAAATAAAAAGACGTGTGGCACTCGGGGACTGCCGCGGTAAAGCTATTGCATATCATTTTGTATAACTTATGCAATTATAATTATTTATTATTTATTTATTTTATTTATGCAGTATTTCTTTTTCTTTGATATTAAAGTTAATAAACTTTGTTCAGTCGAACAAAGAATAGAACAGTAGATTCTTGGATCAATTCAAATAAATCAGTAAATCGATTTTATAACCTTAATTATTTGATTCTTTGATTAGTCGACCTCAGATCCATCACATCCCTGATCCAAACGTAATGGCGAATATATCTGTCACATGTAAAATGGAAGTAAAGTTAGATACTTATTAATTTAAGAAAAATAACTCCAAAGGGATTTTTTCAGGAAATTGGCTAAAATACCTAAAATATTTTAGTTAATTTTTCTATACAAAAATCATTGTGACCCAACTCTTTTTTTTTCGTTACGGAATTTCTGGATTCGGTACCTGCGCTCAAGGCCCTCGATAGAAGCTATGCAATAGCTTAACATAGTATAATCATATCCAAATAAACTAACTAGTGTCGCGACCCTCAGACAAATGACATCACCGCGAGGTTAAGTTGCGATAACCACTGAATTTTAAATGTCCAACGAATAGGTTAATGTAATTAAAATCACGAACATGGAATTTTCATTTTTATATACGTGAAATATCTATCAGTTATTAAATGCGAAAAGAAAGAGTTTTTTTAGGATCGTAGATCGTAGATAATGTTGAGTACCTTTATTTACACATTTTAAAATATATTACATATATGAAAAGAAAAAATTATATTCAAAATTTACATATACTTATACGAAAAAGAAAATCAAAAGTATATAAAAATACCAAAATCATAAAAAATATCGGCAACACTGTCTCTGGGCATGATTCCCAAGATGCTGGCAGCATTTCCTCTTTGAATGGCTTATAACAATTCTAATTTTAAAGATATATTTTGTCAAATTATTATATTAATACGTGAACCAAAAACTTGTGACGCATTTTTAAGTAATATGCCGCGGACGGATTAGTATGAAATTTTGCAAGGTTGCATTTAGACTTAGAGAAGGAGTGCGGAATGTTAATATTTTTTTCAAATAATGCATAAAACTTACATAAAATCAACTAAAAACACATTACACACACTACCGTGCATTTGTCATAAACACATGAATAATAAACGAAATTTAATAGAACATTCAATGTCTTACTATGAAAACACATAACGTCAGAAATGTCAGTGTCTTTGTCAAAATACCCGCTATTGCTTTTAAATGCGGTTTAGCTAATTAAACCTCTTTTTATATTTGACGGGTGCGTTCAAAATTACTTGAAAATTATTTCAATTTATTTGAGTTAGAGAAATATTCGTACTACTTTGGACAATATGAAGTTTGGTTTTTTAATTTAAATTACGGTCGAATTTCGACCGATGCGACGGGTAACTAGTACTTCTGAAAATATGTCCATAAAGTTTCATGATAATCGGTTGAGTAGTTTTGGCGTGGAAACGAAACAAACAAACTTACAATCGCATTTATAATATTAGTAGGGATACGATAAGATATTTTAATGTATTCATTAACATAACAATTAAATAAACATATTAAGGCAATGGACTTCAACCTGCGGAGCCGATTGCGTCAAGGTTGATGTTAAAAGGTTTTTAAGTCAACATAATTACTTGTAATGTAGGGCCTGATTGTACATATTTATAGTTCGAATAATTCGACATTAAAAATATAAACAAATCATATTAATGAATATAATGAATATGAAGGTTTTATTATGAGATTGACGTACCAAACGAGCATGTTTAATTGAAGTTATAAAAATCCCTAAAAGTACCCCTAAAAATTAAAACACCTCTAAAAAAAACCCCATCCTACTTTTATTTCCCCTAAGTTTGGGGGCAAAACCGCTAAATTGGGAACACTGGACCCAGATGTTCACCAAAAATAAAAGTGAGCAACTACACCACAACGCAAGAACCGCTTCACGCTAGTAATAGGGAATGTAACCAAACCACGTGACTTATTTTTGATAAGTTTTGACCCCCCTTGATGACCATTTGTGATATTTTATGTGGATGTTGGTGTCACGTAGTAATTCATAGATATAGTAAAATATTATTTTGCAAAAAGAAAATTGAAAAATAATAAAAAAGCTCATAATTAACATTCACTTTATAAAATTGGTGTAAGAGGCCTGCTTCAATTGCTTTTTAAAGATTATGTTTCAGACCGCTATCAACAACTTAAATTAGGCGACAACCACATGTTTAGTGATTTATCGCTTGTTTATGGAGTCCCACAAGGTAGTATCCTTGGACCTATCCTATTTCTCGCGTACGTTAATGATTTATGTAACTTTAATCTCCATAACCGCAATGTTTACACCTATGCGGACGATACCACTCTAATTGTCTTTCCCATGATTATGGGAGAAATTAAAAATTGTCGTAGAGGAGGGTCATATTTGAATTATCTCAGGTCTAACCTTTAAAAGGTTACCACTTAACACAACTAAAACAAAATATCAATTTTTCTATCCGTATAAAATACTCTGCCTGACACCGGTTTTGAAAAGTGCATACTTGCATTGGCCTGCAATTAACTGACTGCCTCTGTGATTTATTAGCCAGTGCAGACCAAATAAAATACCCGGGAGTTACAATTGAACACCTGACCTGGAAACATCATATCCGTACAATCAGTGACCGGATGAGAAAACTGATGTGGGTTTTCAAAAAAATAGGATAGGTAGCAAATCGAAGTATCCTAACCTTACAAAGCGCTAGCGCAATCGATCTTAGGTTATTGCATCCCCGTCTGGGGTGAAGCTAAGTCCCATCTTTTGTCCCTGGAAAGGGTTCAACGAGCTCTTCTTAAGGTGAGTTTTAATATAATTGTCCGATTGATTTTATTTACGTAACTCCCTCAAATTGCTTACTACCCGCCAGTTGTAGATATTGTATTCTCTATAAAAAGTTCATCGTCACCTACTACGTTCTAGTCAAAAGTTTTCACTAGGGTCACAAACGTTCTAATAAAAAATAACCCTTGATACCATAGTTTTTATCACAATTTAAAATAGCTTTATCAGGCTAATAAACATAGCAGTGTAGATGTGTAATATCAAGGCGATACGCTATGCAAATAAGGGCAAACAACTTATGAACTTGAAAATCAAATGAGTCATGACTTAGCTATTAATACTTATGACTATTATATTAAGAGATACCCAGCATTGGGGTTCTTAGAATTATTTTTTTATTATTATAAGATTTCTCGAGAAAACAAATCAATCGGATTTATGTAGGTCACAATACTTAACATTATCATAAAGTGCACAATAATGGATTTATTATAAGCTATAGTCTGTAGTCTACTTCACATGTATGGAATTCCCGCCAAAAAATTCAACATTACCCAAAAATAATAAGTAAAAAACGATGTAAGATAAGAAAATGGCAATTGTTCGAATTATATAAAAATCACATGCAAAGATTTTTATCATTTATAATACGTACAACGAATTAAACAAAACCGGAATGTATTGTTATTGTTATCAACACCACAAATTAAATAAATGCAAAATTAAAAACAAACTTCAATGACATTGACACACTGAGCCAGAGACAATAAAACAAACTTACTTCTAAATTCAAAAGTTCACACGAGTGAGTCAGACGAGGTCACATTTATTTTTCTAAACGTAAAGCCATCCACACACCACCGACGCGTGCGACCAAAACGGAAAGACTGACTCGAAACTGCAAAAACAACCTACAATACTGACATAATGTGAACAAAATACACTAAAGCGTCTTTACAAGGTTATTTTCTACATTAAAATCGCTCGTAAAAATAAGCGCTTATGTTTTTTCGAATAAAAATATTCATTATGCAGTAAACCTAAAACCACGGTATAGTTTTATTTCAAAAAAATCTACAAGTATTTCGTAATTTACAAGTATTGTTTACCGTGGTAAAGCACAACTTAAGCAAATAATGATACACAAGGTATTCTAACTTAGGTAACAATAGATAAGAGCCATATCTCGTTTTTATCAGATGTAACAATTGTAATCAGAATAATACTAGAGTTATTTAATTTTTTAATTCTAAAAAGGACTAACAAAAACAAAAATCTTTAATTCATAGACATATTTTATTAATTATATTTGGTAATGATCTATATAAATTGAGTATAGATTTGCAGTCAAATTAAAATATAATAAAAATTACTATTTGCGCCTACCAAATTCGGTTAAGGAAATATAAATTAAATATAACATTTACCATTTGCACATACTATTAATTAATTGTACTTCCTTCAACCGTAACCTTGACCGTTGTATTTATGCCATCATATTGATGACAAAATAAACACATATTAATGATTCATGTCTATTTGCGATGTCTGAAGTGTTGCGGTAAAAATCAGCTCAAGTTTAAAATATTAATGACGTCATCACAATTTAATTAATTAAGGGCTGGTGAGCATTTTGGCCAAAATGTAAGATATTGCATGCATGCAAAACAACTATCCTTCTGCATGCTTGATAACTCTGTTGTACAACCAAGGTTACCTTGGTTGGATCCCACGTTCTCTTGGTTGGAGCATAGACAAATATATAGACAATCTCGTTGGTGTTTATTATAACATGCTACTCTTACTTTACAACTTAAACCTAGCATGCCTCGGTGTTGAGAAATATACATCCACGCAAACTTTAACAGCTATAGTTAAATAGATTACCTGTTTATGTACAATTGTATATGGAAATCAAGATATGTAGATCGCGCATATAAATATTTTTAGTAAAGGTACACTAAAGTATCCTTTAAAACATAGACCTATTTTCTCTATTTTTTATATTCCACAAATTAATCCCGTGAGTTTCGTTCCGCCTAAAAGTAAAAAATCCAAAATGATTAGTGTGTTAGTGATGCATGTATTATACATAAAAACCTTCCATTGAATCACTCTATCTATTAAAAAAACTCCATTAAAGTCCGTAGCGTATTTTTAAAGATCTAAGCATACATAGGAACAGACAGCGCGAAGCGATTGTTTTATACTATGTAGTGATTTACTGGCTAAAAACAAATTACACCTAAGAACTTGTAACGCATCACTAAATATCAGGTAGACTACATTCTTTTATGATTTTATTCCACAAAAAGTTCTTCACCCTAACCAATCAATATAAAATATAACATCACCTAGCGCTGCTGTTATGTTTGCAAGATATGGTAAGAACGCCAGATGCTCAAGCAACTGATCTTATGGAAAGTACTTAAGATCATACTCCACACAACAAAATTTCCGAAATAGAAGGACCAAACCCCAAAACCTAAAAGGCAGCTCCGTATCAAAACTCCTTTTAACATTGATTGACCTAATTACCCAAGAAAATCAAAACCGTAGAATTTTCAGATGACTGAAAAATCCGTAAGATTACAATCCGTAGATTTCCGTAGAAATCCGTAGATTTTTGACATAACAGAACCCGCAACCTGTTTTTCAGTCCAAGATCAGTGCAGTGAATCAGCGTATAACCGATGGAGCCAATTAGTCACGCAGACAACTAAAATAGCAGATTTCCCAAACGATAAAAATAACGTCCTTGGATCTATTTGAGCTTTTTATGAATGGCCATTGTTAACCTGTATTACATGTTTACATTATCTGTTACTATTTTTCGCGCCCTGAATACAGACTATAAATAGTAGAGTTTACTCAGATTTGCTCTAAAATTGTTTGAGATTCTGTGCCGGTTATGACAGAGCGGGAAAAGATGTCGATTATACATAGATAATTAATGACATAATTATTGTACCTACGTATTAAACGCAAAAACTTTTTTTTTATAAATGAACTGGCCTTGTTTGCCAGTTCATTTATTAAAAAAAGTTTTTGCGTTTACCTAAGGGTAAATTGTCATTGCCGTCCATGGACAGTAACTTATCCGTAAGTATCCGTATCTGTAAGTAACTTCATACAGAACTAGCATACATTCTATTCGAAGTCGATCACAAATGCGTTGCTGCTCCCGAGTTCTAAGATAGTCGCCTCATATAAAAAGGCGACCATACTCTTCCACCGAAGCATAAGAACTGCTTCACTTTAGAAATAGGTTGGACCGTACTCGTCTATCACCTTGTCAATCACATAGCCCGTTTTAAAGACGAGTAAATTACTGAATGTCTTTTGTAAGAAGCGGAAATATGATTTGAACAAAAAGCGTCCATCTTTGCTCCACTGAGTATTACACGAACAAGTTTTTGGTTCTCGCGTCTAATGTTTTTGCTGACAAGAAACTTGTTTGTAATGTATATTTGCATTAAATCTGTTAGCCATGATCAAAAATATGTAGGATTTGATGTTTGACTCTCACGTCAGACTGACCTAACAATGGTTGTGAAACCTTCAAGTTGGTCTGGTGTCAATCCAGAATTTTGAACAGGTACACTACTTGGTCTTTACAAAACCACTCGATAAACTCTAGGTCTTCACTAACTGTGAGGAAAACCTCGGATCCAAGATCAGGGCCACAAGAATGTGCAACATTTCCCATTTAAACAAACTTTTTAAAACTGAATGATTTGAAGTTACTGTTTTTTTAGACTGGACTTTAGTTGTAGAGACGTTGGCTTGAAAAATCAATCTAGAATCAGGAGCAAAACTTTTATGATATTTCATATGGCAAATCCAGAAGGAGGATGTGTCTAAGCAAAGTTAAAAACATTAAAAGGATTTTTAAAGCAAAATTAAATGACCTTAATAGACGAATATTTTCTGGCGTTACACTCAGTAAAAAATATATTTTTGAATTAAGATACGTAATAAACAGCAAGAGACGAAAGCAACAGAAACACTAAAAACTAGCAGTCGCGTCACAGTTTTCGCTTCAGTGATTTATGATTATGCAAAACCGTATTCGCAATCTAATCACGTGGAATTAACTTGCAGTGCTTATTATTTAAATATCCACTTAATAACAGATATTTGACTGACTAGCTACGCATGGCTAAACCGGTAGGCAACGCAATAGAGGCGTAAATAGATTTAGCCAATATTTTTACCACACTGCTTCAAAAGGTGGCGAATGTTTTTTGAGTGTATGTATGTTGGTCTATTCCATAGGCTAATTTTATTATTGGAGATTAAAAAAAAAAGCTTCTAGTTTTAACGTCATCAAAAAAGTCGAAGTTACATATTCCGCGCAATTTCAAGAAGTAGTGAGATTAAACCCTTTAAAAGGTTTCACACCTCCATAGGTCCTCAATTCACTAAGATACAGCGTTCTGAAAATACGGAATACTTTCTTGACTCTTTAATTTTCCCATTAATTTATACATGAAACATTTCAAAACATAAGGCAAAGTAAAATAAAAAATAAAGGTAACATAAGTTTTTATATTTAATGGTGACCTAAAACGCAAAACCTTCGCCTTTACAAATGGTACGGTTACGTCACTCTGACATCACGGTAGAAAAAAGTAAAATTAAAATGGCGCTGAGGTCACGCGGCAAAAAGCGCGCGAAAGGTTGATAACCTTAGCGTACCACTATTATGTAGCACGAATCAGATCGAAATATAACGTTTTGAAACGAGCCTAGCTTTTCTGTAGGTGGTAGAATTCTTTGTGTTTCCATTCCGGAAGCACCACGCTTACCATCTCAGAGAGATGCCTGCCGCTAGAAAAAGGTGTGGTGGTGGTACTACCCCGGTTGAACTACACTTGTTCTACCACCTATAAAATGCACCTGTATGCTCGTTTGCTACTTACTTTAATATTATAAAAATAAAATGCAGTCCACTTAATGGTAAGTGGTCACTGCCGCCCATGGACATCTGTAAGCAATTTCATACAGAAAAAACATTCTATCTGAAGTCAAGCACAGATGGTCTTGATGAATGATGAAAGATGGTCGCCTCATATGAAAGAGTGGCGGCACCCTTCCATCAAAACGCAAGCAATGCTTTACACTAGAAATAGGTGTGGAAGCCGTCTTTACCATAAGGGCACTCAGGGCCAGTGCCCAGAAAGGCCCCGAAGAGCCGACAATTTATCTCACATTTAATATCAAAGTATTACGATCGAACGCATTACACTTTTCTCCTTGCACGAAAGTCGTCGGGGCCCAATATAAAGAAAGTACATCATCCATCCATCTATCCAAAGCCATCCATCCATCCAGCCTTTTGATGTCCACTGCTGAACATAGGCCTCCCCTAAATGGCGTCACTCCAACCGGTCCTGCGCCCTCTGAATCCAACGGTTTCCAGCTGTCTTCTTCAGGTCATCGGTCCACCTGGTAGGGGGGCGACCTGTACTCCTTTTGCCTAAACGTGGTCGCCACTCGAGTACCTTTCTTCCTCATCGGTTATCGGTCCTACGAGCGATGTGGCCGGCCCATTGCCACTTCAGCCCGCTAATTTTGAGTACTTACATCATACTTTTTTCATATTCATTCCAAAAGGGTCCCGAATTTTTGCGAAAGATAATAAAAGTTCTAATAGTGTGTAGGCATGCAAGTAAAAATATTTATGTAATGTAGTTCAACTGATTTTAGGTCATTCGTAACGTCAAATTACCCCAATTAGTTTATATAGCTACACAAAGGCGAATCGATACCCAGACTCGGAACGCCCTATGGCGATGAAAGACATTTTTGGGTAGGTATTTAATACATGACCCCCTACCTGGTGGACCGATGACCTGAAAAAGACAGCGGGAAACCGTTGGATTCAGAGGGCACAGGACCGGTTGGAGCGGCGCCATTTAAGGGAGGCCTATGTCCAGCAGTGGGCAACAAAGGGCTGATGGATGGATGGATTTAAGACATTCTGAGTCAGATACTTCTTATTTAACATATTCAGAAATTCAGACCTGGCTGGAGAGAAGAGGTCTTTTAATAACCTCTGTTATAGATATAAATGGAATGATTGCTTATTGCAAAACTATACAGCTTGGTTTTCATTTTCGTATTTGGACTTTATGGAAGAGGTAACCTGACAAATCCTCGTCAACCCATTATTGTCCCACTACTGGGTACGGGTCTTCTCTCAGAATGAGAGTTTAGGCCATAGTCCACCGCGCTGGCCAAGTGCGAATTGATGGACTTCACACACCTCCGAGTTTTAAGGAACTTTCGTATGTGTAGATTCGTATGAGTGTTTCGTATGTCTTCACGATGATAATGATAATATTTTTTGCAAGAACACAGTAATTACAATGATAATACCTATATACATTTTATGTCCTACCTATAGAAGGCATGCAAAATATAAAATGCGTTATTGACAATTTCTATTAATATATTTTCTATTAAAATTACAATCATGCAAATAAGTTATTATTTACCAATTACTATCAATTTTTTTTAATGTCACATTCGAATAAGAATTATGTATGAATGTATGAATAAGAATTACATCTAATAAAAGTCATTGTTCAATGATTTATGTAATCATTGAACAATGACTTTTATTAGATGTTTTCCTTCACCGAAAAGCAAATTTTCAGAATGCTTCAAATACCTACCCATTTAATGTCATTCGATTTCTGACTATAAAATAAAGTTATACATAACAGTATACCATAAAGTTACACCGATAAACCATGTCGGTAGCCAGACCATGACCTTGCCACTTGGTCGTGTGACCGAGTAAACGCTATCAATTTAAATTAAAAAGGTGTGTCACGTGCATAATTTATTTTTCATCACGACATAGTATAAAAGTCGATTCCCGCTGTCTGTCTCTATGTATGCTTAGATCTGTAAAACTACGCTACGGATTTTAATGCAGTTTTTTTAATAGATAGAGTGATTCAAGGGGAAGGGTTTTATGTATAATACATGTATAATGTAGTAGAGAAACACTGATAATTTTAGGTTTTTGACTTTTAGGCGGAACGAAGTTCGTAGAATCAACTATTTTTTACATAAGAATAAATAGAATATATAATGGTAATTAATGATAGTAATGTATACATGAGTGAAGTAGCAAACGAGCATACAGTCCACCTGATAGTAAGACACTGTCGCCCATAGACATGTATCAGTAACTTCATACATAATAAGGCCTCTATGTGAAGTTCACAAATATGTTGCTTCTCTCGAGGACTTAATTGATCGCTTCATATAAAAGCGTGCAGGCAAACACACACCTGAAGAGGACAGTGCGAATCCGTTGGATTCAGAAGGCAGAGGACCGGTTGGAGTGGCCTCAAAGGGCCGGTGGATGGATGGAACCATCTGCATTCTACCATCTTTTAGAACTAGTGGTTGTCTTTAAATAAACATCACATGATGGAAGGGTGTGGTTGCCTGCACATTTTTATATGAGACGATCATCATAGCCCACGGGAGTAGCAACGCATCTGTGATTGACTTCAGATAGAACCCATGTTCTGTATGAAGTTGATTACAGATGTGCATGAGCGGCACTTACCATCAGGTGGACTGCATGCTCGTTTGCTACTTCAGTCAGATAAAAAAAAAACACACTCATCTAACGAAATCTCCTTCAAGCTAGAAAAAGGTGGTGGTACCTTCCCGGTGGTACTGGCTCGACTCTACCACCTTTTAGAACCAGTGGTTGTCTTTAAATAAACATCGCAGTTCAAATTAGTGATGAATTCGAATGTCAAAGTTACGACCTAGTTTAAGCAAAACTTTCAGATCCGATATCTGTCCAGGCCATGCATGACGAAAACCTTTTAACATCGTTAATTTTATCGCTGTTTTACGTTAAACCGATACAATGGTGTTGGAATGAGTGGAATTTTAAAGGAAAACAATATATATGTTTCTTTAGTCGTATATATTTTTTTTGTTTTTCTAATTTAATTAAGAATTTACTTGTTCAATAACACGCTTTCTACACTCACTACCCCACACTTTACACCAATTCGCACTTGGCCAGCGCGGTGGACTATGGCCTAAAAACTCTCTCATTCTGAGAGAAGACCCGTGCCCAGCAGTGGGACATTAATAGGTGGTACCCCAACCCCACACTAGGATTTTTCCTGTATCGTGGGTACCATGGACACACACAAGACGAATACACAAACACCCAGACCCAGAACACGAATAGTATAATATTATAGTTTACCGTATATTATTATAGTTAACTTTTTATTATAGTTAACCGCATTTAATGTTAAAATTTATCCTTGTGCAAATCGAATCGCACACGAACTGCATAGGGTTAAATCCATTACCAAAATCCTTCCATTGCTATAATCAAAAAGTGAAGGGGTTGTCCAAACAAGCTTGTCTTGTTCACGATGACATCATGGTGACGTAACCGCCATATTTGGTAATATGGCGACCTTGCAATTCGCCGTAATATTCATATTGTAATCCAACTATACTAATGTAATCCAACTATATTCTCGTGATAAAATATATATATATATGTATAACCAAGTCAGGTTGTTGTACGTCGCATATTTTTCGCAAAGAGAACAAGTAATATTACAAACTAATCACACATCGCAACGGTCGAAATTCGACCGTAATATAATTTAAAAAAACCCCATATAGTCCAAAGTAGCACCAATATTTCTCTAATTTAAATAAATTGTAATAATTTACAAGTTATTTTGAACACACCCGTTAAAGTTAAACAGATGTTTTTAACTAAGCTGCATTTAAAAGCAATAACGGGTATTTTGACAAACACATCTGACATTTCTCACATTATGTGTTTTCATAGTAAGACATTGAATGTTCTATTTCGTTTATTATCTATGTGTTTCTGGCAAATGCAAGGTAGTGAGTGTAATGTGTTTTTAGTTGATTTAGTTGTTTTATGCATTATTTGAAAAAAATATTAACATTCTGCACTCCTTCTCAACGTCCACTATAACCGTGCAAAATTTCATACTAATCTGTCCGCGGCATATTACTTAAAATGCATCACAAGTTTAGCTTCACGTATTAATATATAGAGATTTTAGTGCGACAATTCATTTATGACAAATATTTCAACGCGGGTGAAACCGCGAAGTATCGGTAGTATAAATAATTTATAATGAAATGTGTTTAATTTGCATAGAACTATTAGGAAATTTACAATTTGCCAGTAACAATATTTTATCTTTAACTACCCCACCGGATCGGAAGACGACCTCAACAACTTTTTTTTCTTGTTCCATATCATTTTAAGCTATTGCATAGCTTTTATCGCGGGCTTTGAGCGCGACCGAATCAACAAATTCCGTAACGAAAAATACCTAACACCCCCAACGCCGCCTACCATGTGGCGCGGCCGAGCGTTCGCTTAACGTGTATGTATATGGTACGATAGTACGAAGCTCGCACGGATCGAGACTAGATGCTCGGAAATCGGACGAATATGTAAGCAGCTGTTTGTGAGATAGTATAAAGTATTAAGAAAAAACTTAAACTATTATCAAAGAAAAAAAATACTGCATAAATAAATAAATAATTATAATTGCATAAGTTGATAAAAATGCTATGCAACGGCTTTACCGCGGCAGTCCCCGAGTGCCGCACGTTTTTTTTATTATAATACAGACTGCATTATTCAGAGTTCTTCAAAAAACTTTTTTTTTTTTCGAGGGGGAAACCTTTTAAAGGTACCTGACGCCGAGGGAGCGACGCAGGGTTATGTGGGATTTTTACCGCACTAAAACCCCTCCATCCTCGGCGCTAAAAAGGAGGATACCGGGATCTCGAAACGACTTCAACCGGAATCCTCCGAGCGCGCTGCCCCATCGGGCTCCTCCCAGATGGGCGGCTGGGCCCACCGCTCCGTCTAGTCTTTACGACGATATGCGACCACACATACCGCCGTCCTTCCCGGGATTGCCTGACCGAACGGTTCGAGCTCCCACTCTAGCCGTCTGCAACCCCGGAAGCCCCTTTTAGTCGCCTCTTACAAAATACTTACTTTTCAAAACACTTGATTGTCAAAACATTTGAGTGAAACAAAAAACCGTCAAAAATCCATCCAAACGTACAAATTATTGTGAGAAATGACGTAATCATATTACGAAGGTCGCAAAACATGCTATTTTTGTTCATTTGAGCTGTTAGCGTATAGTGAATTGGGGTAATTGGTAATTATGAAAGCCTTAAGGATATGTTAATTTAATTTGTGGAGATTAAGCCTATGCGTGACGTAGGGGTCATTCATAAATTACGTCACATGTTAAGGGGGAGAGAGGGGTTGAAGAAATGTGACATAATGAAAAAATACTGCATAAATAAATAATTATAATTAATACGTGAAGCAAAAACTTGTCGCGCATTTTTAAGTAATATACCGCGGACGGATTAGTATGAAATTTTGCACGATTATAGTAGACGTAGAGGAGTGCAGAATGTTAATATTTATTTCAAATAATGCATGTAACATATATAAAATCAACTTAAAACACATTACACTAACGACCGTATCACGACTCATTAGTCACAAACACATAAATAATAAACGAAATAGAACATTCAATGTCTTACTATGAAAACAAATAACGCCAGAAATGTCACTGTCTTTGTCATAATACCCGCTATTGCTTTTAAATTCGGCTTAATAGCTAATTAAACCTCTTTTTATATTTAACGGGTGCGTTCAAAATTACTTGACTATTGATTGATTGATTTGAAATTGAGAAATATTCGTACTACTTTGGACAATATGTTTAGTTTTTTAATTTAAATTACGGTCGAATTTCTACCGATGCGATAGCTACCGATGTGATAGGACTACCAATTATAATTGTATAAATTGATAAAAAATGCCATGCAAAATGCCGAGTGCCGCACGTTTTGATTTTTTAATTTAAGTTTGTCAAAACCTTTAAAAACGCAATACTTGCGCTATATTAAGAGACCAATGTTAACTTATTTACGTTTACGTAAGCAGTATTTACGCTTTTTTTTAAATAAATAAGACATTTTTTTTAATCTTATCAGAAAGTATAAATAAAAATAAATTATAAATAAAACAAAGAGTCCACACCGCTGCCTCTCGGAAGCGTCCCAAGAATGCTGGCGGCGTTGCCTTTTTGTATAGCTAAACTGATTTATTGGCCAAAATAAATAAATATAGGTATATTTTTTTAATTATATATTTGTTTATCAAACCAAATATACATATTTTGGCTGCAATGTCAATGCGATGAGTAGAGATTTAAAATAAACACCTAGTAGCGATATTAAACTCCAATTTCCAATTACTGAATTTTCTATTACAGCAAAATTTTGCAGTTACATTTTTTTTATAGTTAGACCTAACGATAAGGCTGACGGGCCAGCTGATGGAAAGCAGTCACCGTCGCCTATGGACATTTGCAACACCAGAGGAGTCGCCAATGCATCGCCGGCTTTGGAGGAGAGCTCTTTTTACACCTTTCTTGAAGAACCGCATGTGATTATGTATTTACATAACATATATGTCACCGTCTGTTCATATTAGTGTACTAACAAAGAACTTGTCGTGGGTAATTATCTGTAACTATTTAATTACCGTCCAAAGTCTATAGTTTTAAAACCAGTTATACAAGACGCTTGATAGGTTATTACAAAATACAAGTAACTATTAAGAAAACTTGATGGTAAGTGGCTATTTCCGCCCATGGACATCAGTAACATCTACGTAAGTACATAATACACCTATTTCTAGCATGGAGCATCTCTTGCGTTTCGATGGAAGGGTGTGGTTGCCGGCATACTTTTATATGAGGCGACCATCTCAGTCCTCGGAAGTAGCAACGCATCTGTGATGACTTCAGATAGAACCTATGTTCTATATGAAGTTGCCTACAGATATCCATGGGCGGCACTTTCCATCAGGTGGACTGCATGTTCGTTTGCTACTTTAATCATATAAAAAAAGTAAAATGGTTTTATTATAGGATTGAAGTTGCTACTTCAATAATAACAAGCATGCTGTCCACCTGATGGTAAGTGGTCACTGCCAAGGACTTTATCCATCTCAAGAGCAGAGATTTTACCAGAAGTCGATCGCAGTTGTCACTCCCGAGGACTTATCCACCACATATGTAAGTTAGCCGGCATCTACACTCTTCTATCTTAACATAAAAAAGCTTCACGCTAGAAATAAGTGTGGCGGTGGTACATCCCGGAAATCCTCTCTGATTCATCCCGGAAACTCTACCACCACAACGATTAATATACTCTGTATTCTGAAATATGGCTTTGGTATGGGCCTCCCTGTAGTTCCAGGACCAGAATAGGACTACGGTACCCTCTTCCTGTCGTAAAAGGCGACTAAAAGAGGCTTCCGGGGTTGCGGGCGGGAAGAGTGGGAGCTCGAACCGTCCGGTCAAGTGACCCCGGGAAGGACGGCGGCATTTGTGGTTGTATGTTGCCGTAAAAACCAGAAGGTGCGGTGAGCAGTTCACGCCCACCAGAGAAAAGCCCGATGGGGTACACGCTGAGGACACCGGCGGCGGTCAACTGGAGTTCCCGGAGTCCTCTTCGCAGCGCCGAGGTCGGCCACCGGGGGGGTTTTAGTGCGGTAAGAATCCCACATAACCCGCGTCGCTCCCACGACGTCGGGTACTTTTTGAAAGTTTCCCCCTCAAAACAAAAAAAAAAAACGGTATGGGCCTCCCAAGACATGGCGTTGGGGGCCGGATGATCTAGATTTGGCAACCTTTTTTTGGTCACTTTAATCAGAGGGCCTTGCGATTGTATTTTGCCCACATTAAGTTTAGGTCCTGCGCCGCCACTACTGGAAACCTTCGGCGTTGGCCAAAAGTTATTGGCCCATTTTGGCCAAAAGTTTTTGGCCCATTTTGGCCGAAGCGGAAGGTTTTGCCGAAGATGTTTTTAGCAAAGGTGGCCGAAACCAAAGCTTCGGTTAGACACTAATAAATAGATAGAATTCCGTGTGTACGGAACTGCAATTATCGTGGCAGATAACACTAAATAACCAATTGTGAGCTTTATCGGCGCTTAATGAAAAAACTGGATAATTCCATGTGAAGTGTTCGCTTACGCAACGTTCTTATAAATACAGAGGCCCGCGAGGTTCATATAAATATTCTATCTCGTTCAATTGGTGTTTATTCCTCGAATGAAATTCGTTAATCTATGGAGTTAAGTAATGGCAGGTGGATGAATGACCGCTGGTGGTGATGATGAATCAAATCAAAATTATTTTATTATAAAAGTACATAGACATCATAAAGGAATAATGCTATTTAAGTAAGTAGGTCTTATTTAGGTTCGTCCCTGTAGTTCCGGGATCAGAATAGGGCTACGGCATACCCTGCCTGTCGTATGAGGCGACTAAAAGGGGCTTTCGGGGTTGCAGGCGGCTAGAGTGGAAGCTCGAACCGTTCGGTCAGGCAATCCCGAGAAGTACGGCGGTATGTGTGGTCGCATACCGTTGTAAAGACTAGACGGAGCGGTGGGCCCAGACGCCCATCTGGGAGGAGCCCGATGGGGCAACGCGCTCGGAGGATTCCGGTTGAAATCGTTTCGAGATCCCGGAGTCCTCCTTTTTAGCGCCGGTTTTAGTGCGGTAAAAATCCCACATAACCCTGCGTCGCTCCCACGGCGTCGGGTACCTTTTGAAGGTTTCCCCCTCGAAAACAAAAAAAGGGTCTTATTTAGATTATCGAAGTGGTGGTTATGAATAATCTACCACCATTTCGCAAAGTGTTTCGTTATGAGGAAGTGCCGACATAAATCCATAACACATAAGTTTTAACAATTGGTATTTCTGAGAAGACATAATGATCTTTTTCACTGAAAGTTTCTTCAGGCTAGAAATAGGAGAAATGGGGTGTAAGAGACATTACTCCCGGGCCTTCCAAACTAACATGAAACAAGGCGTTCTACCTGAGAATAATTGCTTACCATGCTGCATTACAGCTCGACTGCATTACACATTTGTTGGCTAATTAAATTCATAAAATCAACCATTTACTCGTAAGATCGTATGACATTAATCAAATACATTTTACACTAGACAGGATGTCAAACAGACAACTTAATTATGCATATTATTATTTATATATGCGCAGAGATGTGTGCATGTGTAATAGTGTCTAAACTTGATGTTATTTAATTTAGTAATGAAACGATAAACAATATTATAAAGCTAATACTATCTTCCGTAAAATGACATAATTTATACAATTTTGATTCTAGAATAGATGTAACTTGATTTTGCCGTACAAGTTACAATCACCCGCGTGGCGGAGCGGTTACCACAGCGGTCTGACGCGCAATGGGTCCTGGGTTCGATTCTCAGCCAGACAGGTATCTGAATGAAGAGTTTAGGTTCATTTTCTGGGTCTGGGTGTTTGTGTATTCGTCTTGTGTGTGTCCATGGTACCCACGACACAGGAAAAAACCTAGTGTGGGGCTATGAGTGTAGAAAGCGTTTTTATTTTATTAATCCCTTATTTCAGCCTTCACCGGTCGGTCGCGTAAATGTCACTTGGGCCTGCATGGGCAGTAAAATTCCCTCCCCATTAACCTATATTTTCTCGTCATACTGTAATATTTTTAGTAATATGATAGTATTAAACCGACATAGCTCTCAAAATTAGCAGGCTGAAGGGGCAGTGGGCCGGCCACATCGCTCGTAAGACCGATAACCGATGGGGAAGGAAGGTCCTCGACCGGTTGGAGTGGCGCCATTTAGGGGAGGCCTATGTTCAGCAGTGGATATCAAAATGCTGATGGATGGATGGAAGTATTTAATTGTATTTTTTTGTGATAGTAATGATTACCCGTATTTTAGAGTTAAAAATAAATGATACCCAGTGTTTTGTTGGAAAAGCTTTATTTTTATTCTTTACGTATTTATGCTATTATTTCCTACTACACAAAACATATTTAAAACTGATTTTGATTGAAATATACATTATTTAAAATCATATTTCACAGCATTTTTATTACTGACTGTACCTTCACAACATTTTAATAATTGTGGGATTCGTTTATGAGTGGTATTCGTTCGGAATAGAAATTTACTGGGATAATTACCAACTAACACCAGTGGTATTAGTTTTTTGGTATTAAACAGGAATAGATCCTTATTTCAGCCTGGAAATTATTGGATGGATAGATGGATACATAGTACAAATAAGCCGGCGTATTGATTCCCTTAAGAATCTAGGCAAACAGGAGATTCAAAAGACCCGAACACTCTTTGTTCCCTCTATACCGCTGATCTAGTGTTCGATTTCTGTTTACAATATATTTATAGACTACGAAATCTGTTTATAAATCGACTAATGCCTTTATTATTCAGAATTTTCACAATAATTTGAATATTCATGCTCTATTCATACGAAATGCTTGTTGAAACAGATAAGCAAAGCCTGGTGGGACCATAATTTTGGTCATGTGTGGATCAGAAAATATCTAAATGAAAAAATAATACTTTAAAACACTAAAACAAACACTCTTTTGTAAGCACCTGAACTAAAAAAATCAGAAATGTTTTTCTATTAGTAAAAAAATAGAACGATAAGAAAAAATCTATCTTAAAAATTCATTGGGTGTTAGAAGAGAGTTGCTGAAAGCGCGCGGCTACTTGAGGGACGTAATAATTAAAACTTAAAAAAAACTTAAAACGATTTCTACACTCATAGCCCCACAGTAGGATTTTCTCCTGTGTCGTTGGTGCCATGGACACAAACAAAGACGAATACACAAACACCCAGACCCAGAACAAGAATATCAAATCAAATCAAAGTCAAGTGCGCGTCAGTCCGGTATGGTAACCGCACCGCCACGTTGGTCGTAAAATATTTATGTTTTTTTTTATCTCACTGAAGTAGCATGCATTCCATCTGATGGTAAGTGGTCACTGCCGCTCATGGACACCTGCAATCAACTACATAGAGAACATGTCTCGGTAACTCGGTCAACTCAGTCCTCGGTAGTAGCAACGCAATGACTTCAGATAGAACTCCTGTTCTATATGAAGTTGCGTCTGTAGATGTCAAACCAGCAACCTTACCAACAGGTAAATTGCATGCTTGTTTGCTACTTTGATAAAAAAGTATGTCCCTAGCTTAATTTATCGATATTTTCAGTTCTTTCGTTCTCGCCGTGCATTAAGTCGAAGTAACCGTTTACAATTTTTAAACGTTCTCAGTGTTTCGCTACAAAACCGGGACATATTCCGCTTACTTATGGTCACCGTATCATGGCGGTAAGGAATCCGTGGTAACATGCGTTTACAATTCATCGATCATTACCTCATTAGCATAATCAATAACGGAAGCGAATCGCTCGATTTCTTTACATTTTGCCATCCTAATGACCGACTGACGTTGTGCAGACGAGTATACAGTCTATATGATAGTATGTGGTCATAGGAGGAGGAATTGAATTTTTAAATCCATGCTTAGAAATACGGCTTAGAAAATTCTTAGGCAACTACGTTAAAATTTATTAGAAATGTTTTTCAAGAGTTTGTTGAATTGAATAACATTATAATAAAAAAAAAACTTTTAAGGGGGGTCTCCAATACAACAAACGTGATTTTTTTGCCGTTTTTAATAGATAATATACGGAACCCTTCGTACGCGAGTCCAACATGCACTTAGCCGGTTTTTGTTTAATTAGTTCAACAACGTCGCTTGTGTTTGTCATATGGTTTTCTGGTTTCATTTTGTTTGTTAAATAGCTGAGACAACATGGTCCAATGATGAAGTGATGTAGAAATAAGTCACAGTCCTACTTTATGCAGGTGCTTAAGGTACCATTAGAGAGGTAATAAGTAACCATTTCTAATATGAGTAATATATCCATGATCTCCGAATAACGCGAGAGAAAAGACTGTAAGAAATTAATTATTTCTGACTTACCGTGACGAAAAACATCGTAAGGAAACGTCTCATCTGAGATGTCTCTAAAAAATATTCACAAAAGTGTGTTAGATCTTCCAATACACATCTGACCAGTCCAGTGGACTATTGCCTAAAACTCGTTCATTCTAAGTGCCCAGCAGTGGGACAATAATGATACTATAATAATGATAATACTGATTGGCTTAGCTTTATGTTAACTGATACAGTGATTGGTTTGGAAAAAACGCGGCATAATACCAAAAATATCCATGATAATTAAAGAAATTTCATTTTTTATACAATTTTTGTCTATGTTTACTTGAAATCTTGAGGCACCATTTAGTTTTTCTTTGATTCAAATTCACCAACTGATTAAAAAAATATTACAATTAAAATATTAATACTTTATTCAGCAAAGCAGCGGGACACATTTAGTCTTGATATACATATAAATGTAACTTTAGGTAAAATCTTTTAAGTTGTATAAAATACAACTAAAAAGATATACTCCGACTATGATTATGAGGGTAATATAATAAATATAATAATTAAGTTTGTCTAAAATATATGCCTACCCATTTCTTATTGGTAATTTCAGTTAAATCAAGTATAAAAGAAAATGTACAATCACTCTACTACATGCTTTTCTTATTTAAAATTCAAATTTATGTTAACATACCTCATAATATGTAACATAACTCATGTACATATTATGTACATCGTCAATATTTTATTGAAACCGAAGAAAATTATTTTCGGACGGTTGTAAGTTAATCGGCTTTAATTACACTCAAAATATTGTCGATCAATAACATTACACTTATAACAATTACTTGAACCCTCATACACCACCCTTTTCTATCGTTTCTATTGGATACGAAACTACCTAACATGGACGGATTTAATAAAATTTTTGGTTGTTCCCCTTAGTCTTATTAAACGATCAAAAATCTTACCTCATTTCACATCCAAAACGCGTGAATTATAACATAAACCGCCAGGAAATCACTCAAGACGGGCACAGATTACTAGATACCGTTCAAAAGCACTGATACGTGAACGAACTTTATTATTTTTGCGTACTATTTGTAATGTTTTGGGTAAAACATCACAATAACACGGGAATGAGACACGACCTTTATCTTCCAGCGCCGGTGCCGCACTACAGACTTGTTCCACACAAAGACAGTCAAAATACACGCAATAAACCGGCACTGTACTGTAGGTAATACATCTGCTAGTTACTGTTAGTATGTTATAAAAGACAAAATTTAGCGTGCTATTTTGTACGTTACGTTATCGTAACGAATTATTATATTGCAATAAGAGGACGATTCATTTTAACCTGAGATAAAAAAATATAGTTTTTCGACAGACAAATGCCTGTCTGTACCATTGAAAATATAATATAATTTAATTTAATTTAATATTATAACTACGAAAGTAGGGAAATATGTGTTTGTTACTGCTTCACACATAAACTACTGGTTGGATTTCGTTAAAATTTGTCTCACAGATTCTTAAGACCTGGATTACCAAGATATATTAATTACCATGGTAAGCCTGACCGTAAAAGGCGGAAAAAACGCGGGAAAAATCTAGTATAATGAAATATATTGTGTACATTTCTAACGAATTATAATTGTCTTTAAGGTCATGAATGGATGAAGTTTTTTGTTAATTTCATTGTAAACATAGCACGCTATTTTAAGCCGCTATAACTGTTACGTTGTTATATCCTTACATTCAGCAATACGTTATTTAGTACAAGATGGCGTTACCGCACCGCGTTTGCGCAATGCGAACGAGCGTGGCGAGAGCCGAGTGGTCGTAGAGGTGACAATATCAGCTGATTATGATCCCAATCTCGACTAGGCATTTTGAAACGGTTTTGAGTATGGTGACCCGTGTATGGCTTTATTTATGTTAATTCATTTGTCTTTGTATATTTATGTAAAGTAAAAATACCTCTTACTTTTCCTAAATAGGAAAAGTTAAATAGTTAGTAGAAAAGTTAAAAATTATACAATATGGGTATCAAATGAAAGCTAGCAAGTAGACCATTACAAATATGTGTGTGTTATAGTACTTCTATACTTATTGTAAAATAAATTCCCCAAAAGCTATCGGCTAGTACGTAATCTGCTCGTCAACACACATTATTGTCTCACAGCTGGGCACGGGCACGTCTTCTCTCAGAATGAGAGAGTGCGAATTTGTGGACTTCACTTCACACACCTCCGAGAACATTTTAAGAACTCTCGGGTGTGAGGTTTCCTCACGATGTTTTCCTTCACCGAAAAGCAGTGGTAATTGATTTTTAATACGCACAAGTCAGTGGTGCGTGCCTGGGTTTGAACATGGGACCTCCCGATTGAGAGAGCAAGTTTCAACTTAGGTTATCACTGCTCTAGCTCACGCGTAATAGAAGTGTTATACGCTGATGTACTCTTGTTGAAGGGTGTGGTATGAGGGTGATCCAATTTCGTCCTAAGTAATAGAAATGCCCCAGTCGCATGGCTCCCACCCTTGGAAGAAATCCAACCTTTTTTTTATCTGATTGAAGTAGCAAACGAACATGCAGTCCACCTGATGGTAAGTGTTTACTGCCGCTCATGGACAACTGTAATAATAAACTTCATACAGAATATGGGTACTATCTGAAGTCAATCACAGATGCGTTGCTACTCCCGAGGACTATGATGGTCGCCTCATCTAAAAGCGTGCCGGCAACCACACCCTCTTCTTTTTATCAATATTTTGTCGAGTTTATGTCAATCATAAAAAGTTTAAGCTTTGGTGCGTAAGGGTACGCTTAGTGTTATGTATTGTGGTATAAAACCTAAAAAAACGAACTGGACGTCAGGTTATATTACCAATAGTGCTTGTCAACGGTTCTTCCTAAATAAGGGTTGTATCTAAAGCCCATCACAGATCCATTGTTACTCCTGAGTACTTAAATGGTTGCCTCATAGAAGAGTGAGCCGGCAACCACACTCTTCCACCGTAACACATGAGTTGCTACGCGCTAGAAATAGACGTGGCGGAGTTATGTCTCCGATCAAACCATAAACGTTCTACCACATATAAATGTTATGTCAAATGAGCATACAGTCCATCAGTTGGTAAAGGGTTACTATCGCCCATGGACACCTGTAATGAATCCTAAATAAGGTCAAATAGATTATATAGTAATTAATAATAAGCAAATAAGATTTAGACTTGAATATGTAATACATATAAATCAAAATACATGGTATGTATTTTGACTTATTATAGTGCCTGCTTATTTTTATGAGCAAATATTAATCATTTAATAATGTCTTCGTGAATTATGAAACTTATTCTTATCTAATAACTAACTTATTCTTATCCGAATGTCAAAAATGTTAAAATCAAACTCATAGATTACTATTTTTAATAAATGTCAAAATACTACAAGTATTAATATGTTAGCATACGTACTGTTTAAAATTAAATACAATTAACGTACTTGTACTTTGACTAAATATCATTTTAAAGGAATTTTCCGGACGAATGTTTAAATGTCATTGTTGTAGTATATAAACTTGACGTTGGACACTGAAGTCTGAAGTCAGCTGTCATTGTTTGTCAATTGTAATTTTTTGGCGGTTTTAATTCCGCGAAACGTGACCGTAATGTTTTAGTATTTTTAATAATATAAACGTGTAAATATGGCTGAAAAACTTGAGGATCTGAATCTGCCTATGACCGTGGTCACAAGGATAGTAAAAGAAGCTCTTCCTGAAGGCGTTTCTATATCTAAAGAGGCGCGAACAGGATTGGCAAAGGCGGCGTCAGTGTTTGTCTTGTATGTGACTTCGGCGGCTACAAATATCGTTAAAAACAACAAGAGGAAGGCATTAACTGGTCAGGATGTTGTGGAAGCCATGAAAGACATAGAGTTCGACAGATTTGTTGAACCCCTAACCGAGGCACTAGAAAACTATAAGCAAGCAGTTACGGCGAAAAAAATGTCAAATAAAAAGAAAGATGATGGCGATGAGGTTGAAATAATAGAAGATGACTAATTTGTGTAGTTTTTAATTTAGTTATAAGGTTATTTAAGGTGATCTGTTAATAAATTGCAAGTTAATATGTGGTTGTTGTTATTTCATTATGGTTTAAGGTTATCTATTTGATATTGCAAATCAGAGATCTGCAAAGTTAAAACGTCATTAATTATTTTTTTACCAATTCAACTAGCCAACAGTTTAGGAATTCAATTCAATGTGAGACCTGAGTTGACTGAGACTAATCACTCATATTGTACTTTACACATTTCTTGATGAAAATAATTTTCTTTTCTTTTGTTTTTATCCGATTGAAGTAGGAAGTGAGCTGGTAGTCCATTTGATAGTAATTGGTCACTGCTGCTCATATATGTAGGCAACTTTATTTAGAATATGGGTTCTATCTAAAGTCAATCACAAATGCATTGCTACTCCCGAGGACTAAGATGGTACCATATAAAAGTAAGCTGCAACTTACTTTGATATGGTACCATGCAACACCCAACAAAATGTATGAACTGCTTCACACTAAAACTTGTGCATCCCCAATAGAACTACACTAGTTTTACCATCAGGCTAGATAATTAGGAATATTAAACAAAAACAGAGCAGTGATGTGAGCCTACTGGTTGAAACTTGCCCTTTCAATCGGGAGGTCCAAGGTTCAAACACAGGCATGCATCACTGATTTATGCGCATATTAAAAAATAATTATCACTGCTATTTGGTACACACCCGAGAGCTCTTTCTCCTGAAACTCTCTCGTTCCGTGAGGAGACCCGTGCCCAGGCAGTGGGACAATAATGGGTTGATGATAAAAAAAAACGACATACTTTCTCATAATTTTATTTGGGAATAGAATTTGTTGAGAAACATTCCTGACATTGAAACTGTAACCTACACTACCTATCTACCTTATTTACACATACCTCATTAAACAAAATAAATATGCTTTCATATCTCCCCGTCTAGAACTACATAATTTCTCTGATCTTTATTTTATTACTATGAAAGAGAATTGGAAAGACTTACACTAAGAAAAATACTTTTAAAAGCACTATTCTGACTACAAAAGGCAAGATTATAAATGAAAAATATAAGGTACTTCATCTACAACCTTATTTATAGAGATGTTAATTATTAAGACAATTGTTATGAAGAAAAGTTAAGTTATAGACATTAGTATAATTATTATGTCTAAAATACTAGGATGCAATTACTACCTACTAATTAAATAGTAACTGCTAGGATTGGGTTGATTGGAACATTTATTGGCTTGCAATCTAGAGTACACCCAGAAATTTGTCAATATAAACCAACAAAGTTACTTTAATTTCAAGATTTTTTTTGATAAAACTGAAGAAGGGTCTGGTACCCCTAACCCTCTCTCTTACAAGATGCCCAGGCTTAACATAGTAAGTTTTTGTGGTTTAATTGACAAATCAAATTTTATATAATTATGGATTTAAAAGAAATCTGCTTATGACAACAATCGAATGCAACAGCACTTTTGCTTGAACTGTGCTACAATATTATCAAGTTAGAAGTAACAAAGGAACATGCAGTCCACCTGATGATAAGGGGGCACTGCCGCCCATGAACATATGTAGGTAACTTCATTAGTACATAAAGGATTTTATCTTAAGATAATCAGTTGTTGCTACTCCCGAGGACTATAATGGTCGCCTCATATAAAAGTGTGCCGGCAACCACACCCTTCCAGCGAAACGCAAGAACCGCTTCACGCTAGAAATAGGTATGGATGTGGTTACTCCCTAGGACCACATTTTCAAGGTGGTAGAACTAGTGTAGTTCGACCAGGGAAGTACCTACCACCGTCACACCTATTTCTAGCGTGAAGCATTTTTTGCGTTTCGATGGAACGGTGTGGTAGCAGACACACTTTCACATGAAGCGACCATCATAGGCCTCGGGAGTAGCAACGCATCTGTGATTGACTTCAGATGGAACCCATTCTGTATGAAGATTCTTATAGATGTCTATGGGCGGCAGTGACCACTTAGCATCAGGTGGACTACATGCTCGTTTGCTACTTCAGTCAGATAAAAAACATACGTTTTAAAACCCTACGAACATTACACTTAGTTTTAAATTAACATCTCTATAAATGGTCTTCATAAATTTTAACCGAAGTCAGTGATCCCAAATTTATTTGCGACCAGTAGCATTATATGCTATGTTTAGAGAACAATATTACTTTTATTTGTTGTTAGTATTATTAATAGACTTATGCCAGACTTTTCATTGAATTTTAATCTAGAGAACAATACTCGGTTATCTAAACATTATTATATTTGCTGGTCACACCTTGTATATTTATATTCTTCTAGCAGATTTAAATGCAAGCATAAGCATAAATTCCGAAACAGCAATTAGCTCGAATTCTATGGAAATGACCAACAAATACAGTTTATTTAATACATAATTAATCCTACTGGTGTTCAAATCACGAACGCCTTAATTCCGAACCTACTCTATACGTCACTAACTCAGATTAAATCTAGTTTAAATTCTAGGTCGGGTACATTTTACAGCCTTTTTCAGTCGTCTTGCCGTTAAATTAATATTTGGCAAAGATTCGGAAGTGACTGAAGAAATAGTCAAAGATACAGTTTTTAATATTAATGTTTTAAACTTCAAGATTATAAATCACTTGCATAAGAAATATCATATAAATATCAAATCAAACATAATCAAAATAAACATGTTTGCTACGAGATGTATAATAAAACCATGAATTGTTAAATAAAAGCGTTTATAAATTTTATTATCACTTTTTAGAAAAGTTTAATTTTGACCTTGTTTCAGATTAATGGGTTAAAGTTATATTTTTCGTTTACTGGAAACTACACCAATAACATTTAGTATTTATTAGTACTTCTATTTAAAAAAAATAGATGCAGCGACTTCCCGCTATTTGACAATAGATGGCGCCACACATACGCCACACAACACAAAACACGCTATCGTAGTTTTCAGTGGAAAATGCGCTTGAAGCATAATGACCATAAGAAAAACCACTTTCGTAGTTAAGTCAATTTTTTTTTAAATCGATTGGGTCAATTTTTAATCTGAGCTTTGACAATCATCTAGGAATATAATATTTTGTCTTTGTTTTTGGATAAACACGATAAATTAATGCAATTAATATATTATAATGATTACTACTTTAATGATGAGGAAATAAACACTTAAATCACAATAAGTAATTCATAACATGAACAAAGTATATCTGATGGAAAATAAAAATCAAAAATGGAAAATAAATGTTTATTACGGGGTTTAAATAAATGGGATTACTCAAAGCTTACAGTTCACTTTGTAACTTCACATACAAGTATGATCTATTAGTAAATTATACTCGAGTTTTTAATTACAAATTGCGAAAAAACATTATTTTACTTTATATAATTCCGATTAATATTTATTCGCGGAACATTTTAAGATTATTTTGTTTAATTATTATTTTTAATGCAATAGGATACATTCCAGTGAAGCACAAAATTAATATCGATATATATTGTTTATATACTCGATTTTAGTAAAAAATATTAATTACGGTCATTGCAGTCATCAAGTGGGACGCTAATTTACTAAAAACTCGAGTATTAACTACTAATTTTGAAGTTACTTTTTCAATAATGGATTTCACGCTTACAAATTTGTTTGACGATAAGCTAAAATAATTTCATGAACCTTACTCAATAACAGGATCACTGCATTAGTTTTATGGCATATTTATTAAAAAGAAGATCTAAAAACTATTATTGTCTAAATTTAAAATTGTCAGCATAAATAATCTCATATCATTGCTTTTAAAATCGTGTAAACACTGGATAACACAAAAATTAACGTGAAAAAAGATTTTTTTTTAATGTAGAGAGAAAACAATGCAACTTCACATACAATTTAAAACAGATTAAAAATAAATAAACCGACTTCATCGAGTTATTTCTATGCTATTTCACGAAGATGAGGTTGCCATTAGAAAAAAATTAAATACATTTTAAAATTACAATAACTAAATCTAGTGATATTATACAATTGACTAACACTAATTGGAATATTTGTAATATTTATTTATTTACAAAAAAAATACATAAGCGAGCGTTTTTATCAATTCGAATCCTCAATGTAGAACAATACATTTGTATATAGTACACTGAGAAAGAAAAATGTCTTTTTACCGTATATTTAATATTATTACCCAAAAGGTTTGGTGCTAACCAAACTTTATATTAAATAATCACAATTATTTGGTTGTTTACAGGGTCTATCAAAACTTTAATAAATAGGTATCTAACTACGCGATAAACTTTGTAAGACAGTAATCACTTTAATATGACACTAACAACCATTGAGGGAAACTCCTTATCGTCAAGTAATTAACATCTTACACAGTTGTATTACATTATTTATAGTCGTCAAAATAAACGGCGTTACTTTAAGAATACAATGACGTAAGTGGAAGATAACTTAGCCTCACTCGGTCCGAGGTTCCAATCCCAGTCTCATCTCATTTCTCAAAGTTGTATGCGTATTAAATTAATAATCACTTATGGAAGAGAACGTCATGAGGAAATCTGAACGCCTGAGTTTAAAAAAGTTCTGTATGGTATGCGAAGTCTACCAGTCCGCACTTGGCAATAGCGGTGGACTACACCCTCTTTAACTCAGTGGAAAGGGGCCACGTGCCCAGCAGTGAGACAGTGATCGTTTGACAAGAAAAGGGCAAGAAAAAATGGGTCAAATCTTCTTCTTTATATATAAAAATGAATGTTTGCCTATATGTCCTCTATAGAATTGTAAACTGTCATTTGATCTGATGATCTTTAGCAAAGTTGTTATACATGAGCTCGCGAAGTTTTCTGGTGTATTTTTTGTGATGGCGTAGCAACCCGCGCAGGGTACTGCTCATTCAATATAAATGATACTCTTGTACTTACTAAAAAATCTGCTAATTTCTTATTGGGAGAGTTTTGAGGGCATCGCGCCTGATTCAATTAAAACTTTCTCCAATGTTACGTCATTGTTATTCTAAAGCCATATCGATATAATATGTAACCTTAAGAAGTTCATTACTCAATATATCTTAACTGTATTTATGATTGAATGATAAATTAGAAAAAAACTATTATATACTGAAGCAACAATCCAAGACTAATATCTATTTGAATGCATTAAAATCAAGATCTACGTATTGCTACTCTTAGACCAAGATCACAGTAAAATTGTATGTTATATGCGAAATAACTAAATTTTAACAGTTAATATTATAAAGCATTATTCATACTTTTATTGATAAATTCATTTCCAGGTTATTTGGAGAAGGGAAGATAAAATGCGAGATGTGAATACATTTTGTTTATATATTTTGAGATAGCAATATGATAATATCATATTGCTAATTCAATAACAATATGGTTAAAGAGATATCGCAATATGAGAACGAGTGTACGAAATATACATTTAGTTTATGTATTTTGAGAAAGCAATATAATTATGAATATCACATTGCTAGTTCAATTACAATAGCAATATGGTTAGAGATATTGCACAGTCAGAAAGAAAGGGACCAAACGCAAATATATCAGAAAATTGTTTGAAATACTTGAAACTACTCTTGACGATTTCGTAGAGATAAACATAAACATTAAGTCCATTTAAAAAAACCGCGCTTGAAGAAACCGAAAGTGAGAATTGAATTTTGTTATTATTTTTTATTTTTATTTTATTTAATGCCGCCAATGTTTTGGGAACCATGCCTCACACGGCAATTTTAGACGGCTTGTTTTATTTGTAATAATAAGTTCATTACTGTTATTTATTTATAATTTAAGTTTTTATTTAGTCTAGTTTTTTTTTTTTTTTTTTACTTTGTTATATCTAAATAAATGTTATAATACTTAAAAACGAAATTTAGTTTTTTTCGAAAAATGCAAATTGCGCATTAGGTCTCTTATATTCCTACTGTGCGATATTGCTAGCAATATTATTACCAATATCAGTAAAGCAGAGGGTAGCATTTAAAATAGTTACAATATATTTATTGTAATTGTAAATATAATATTTTACACACAACTAAATTCCCTTCTCCAACGCAGAGTCCTATTAGTTTCACCGTAATAATTCTTCAAACAGAAAATAAAAAAATACATGTAAAAGGCGTTTTTACAATTTTGAATTAACTTTGAAAAAATTAAACAAATAACAAAAATAATATAAGTTTAAAATATAAAAAACTTCAGTGGTATTCAAAGTTTTCCTGTTTTGAAATCTGTTGAACACATAATTACTCACACAAATAATGAAATTACTGTTAATTATATGAAAATTCAAGCTTACTATCATCTGTTTAAAGAATCACTTTTCTTCACTATGTTTTTCCCGCGGCTTCGGCGGGTCTTCGCATCGGTCACGTCTCCCACAGTACTAAGTATTCTACGTATTAATCTAGCTCATAAACTTTTGACGGACTTCAGCCAAATGCGAGTAGTTTTTCACAAACTTTCGCATTAATAATATTAATAACATATTCAATTCCTACATATTCTAATCAGAAATCTGTTTGCATTTTTTGTATGCGTATTTTTTATCAGTGTTTCCAAAGTTTTACAGGACATACTTCAAGTCCTATAAATAATTTAGAGCAGCGTTGTTGTGGCCACTGCCGTCCTAGGCATAGGCATCTGCAACCCTAGATAGTCTTACCTGTGGTCAGCCACAGATGTGTTGCTATCCATTAAGGACTAAGTTGCCACGTATAAGTCGTTCCCTTACTACACTCTTTTAACTAGAACAAGTTACAAGAAAATCTCACTAACTACAAAATTGTATAATCCCGATTTTTCACATAATAAACTATTATTTAACAATACATTATTATAACGTAAATAATATATGGATACAATAACCTGTAATATATTTTATTTAACGATATAACTTCGGGACATTTCATATAAATGAAATTTTGGGATCAAAATATTATTAAATGATAATTTCATATTGCTTAGTCTGTAGTTAGTGAGTTTCTCCTGTCACCCGACGATATACCCGTTCCGAATAGTAGATCTTAGTTCAAGCCCTTAGTATGGATTTATTAGTACGTTACCTAGGTAGCATAAAACATACTTTAAATTCTACATGTGCGAGTGAGACAGCGACATTTACCGTCTGTCGTGATGGAAAGAGATGTAATATCTGCCTCCTTAGTGAAACCGGGTAAATGTCTGATTTTCACCAATTTGACTTATCCTAACAAAATTGGTAGAAAAACAGGATGTTTTTAATAGATCTCCGTCTAAATAACAGCGAGATCTATAGTGAAATTTTGTTTTTGAGCAGTGGTTCCCAACCGGTGGTTCACGGACCACTGATGTCGGTCCCTGGAAGCACCCGAAGTGGTCCGATATGCCATCCAAAATATTTTAATATAGCACAATGACAGTCAGTCGTGACTGGACCAAGGATCAGGATTAGTAAAGAGTAGGTATACAGAGAGCGCATTAAATACTGTTTGCTTTGAACAGTAATGTACGCGTGATTTATTAAAAAAAATATATAATCCCATATTCTCACATTTATTGAAGTGAAACTTCTTTATCGGGGTTGTTGAAGTGAAACTTCTTTATCAGGGTTGGAAAAAAATTTAGTGTAACATTTTTTCGTTACGCGCCACCTTTTTCTGTTACGCGCCATCTTTTTCTTATCCCTACCACGCGTGATATTAGATAGATTATTATAGGTTAGATTATTAGATAAAGTTTAATAAAAGCCTTTAATAAAAGCCTTTACATCCTCATACAGGTGGTCCGTGTGTCGACAGATATTTTACCAAATGGTCCTCCGTCACAAAAGGTTAGGAACCACTGTTTTAAAGCAATGTTTAATTTTCATTTTTCTAACAATTTTAATATAGCAAATTGGTCAAGTCTATTTGAAAATCAGACTTATACCAGATTAACTAGAGGTACAGATGTATGTACGATGTACGTATATCATTTCAAATTTATACTTTATTACGGAATAAGCTTTATAAGTAATTTGCCAATACTTAGAGGTATGGGGCCGTTCAAGTATTACGTAAGCACTATTGGGGGGTTGAGGGGGGCCTTTGTTTTGCTTATTTTGGATGACATGGGGGGGTAGGGGGGTCCATACGATGATTACGTCATCGCTAGTCATTTACTTTTTACAAAACTGTACAAAAAATACATTTTTAATTGAAAAATGTTTACGTAAACATGAGAGGCAAAGCTCTACACCCCCCCCCCCCGGGTAGAGCTTTGCTTACTTTTGCTGATAAGGGGGATGGGGGTAAATAATTGTAATAAATCTGCTTACGTAATATTAAAACGGCCCCTATTTGCAAAAGCTTGATAATAAAATATAAACATTTTGTAAAACATTATGTGACATTTTAATGCACTTTCGTACCGTTAATGGCGCCAAAAATACTGTCATGTTTAATACTGACGTTTTTCTCAAGAACTGAACGACATGGCGTTTAATTTGTATGTTGGCTGATGTTGTACACATTCAAACAATAAAATACACAATATTAGGGTACTCGCCGAGCAAAGACAAATACGTGAATATACAAAATATGTGAATAACTTATTCGGATGTGTTTGTTATTAGAAACTCGTCGTCGTAGTGTAGCTTTAGCGATTATCCGTCTATATTTGTGTGCGGTTACTCGTAATTGTTCGCCGAGTTATTCGGCATATTATTCGGGAGCACTCAAATGTTGTAGTTACGGTTACAGCCTTATGTATAAGCGAATTAAATCTACAAAAAATACGAAGGGAATTGCTGTTTCTGATTTGTTTAGGTTAATTTCAAATACAACATAGCAAACGAGTAATAGACGAAAGTAAATAAAAATAAATAATGTGTTTTAACGGCGCGCGCAACTTATGTAAAGCTAAAAATACACTATGAACTGCAAGAAGTATAACTATGTAACTACATTTTTTTGAAAAAAAAAAGTTTTTTTTTTAACGGTAATTCCATTTAGTAATTGGGGGCGCCAATTCGCACTTGTCCAGCGCGGTGGACTAGGGCCTAAACTCTCTCATTCTGAGAGAAGACCCGTGCCCAGCAGTGGGACAATGATGGGTTGTATATGATTTTAGACTAATATTATCGCGGAAGGGACACATTTTAATACTTAACGGGTACTCACGATATGCGTATTACCCGCTAAGTATTAAAAATGATGGGCTGTATTCATTTGGGGGCGCCACTTGCTACGTAGTAATGTTAGAATTTCGAGTTTCTATATCAATATTTCGAAAATAACACAAAATCGTTAAACATTTCGATCGATTAATTACATTAAAATGTTAAGCATTAATTTAATTATAAAATAATTTAATTTATTGTATTAATTAATATTGCTTTTCCAAATTCGATACACGGAATGAAGGTTACAATAATGGCAGTGACATTTGACATATTTTTTAAAATTTAATTTCTTTTTACGACCAAATTCTTCGCTTACACTAAAATTTTAACGTTAGCAGTTATAGACAGAATTTGAGAATACCTTACAGATCTGGGTTCGAATCTCAATTTCTAAAAATCCTTTACGTATTACAAGCTAGCTATTACCCGCGACTTCACACGCGCAGACAATTATAATAATACAAACATTTAACCCCTTAGGGGTAGAATGCCGATAATCTCTTTCTTACAGGGTCTCTACATCAAAATGAACTTATTTGCTTGATTCTAACTACAGGGTCACGATAATCAGAAGTAAATGAACTTCTATTTGTATTTGATGGATGGATATCTAACTTCGTCCCCGTAGTTCCGGGATCAGAATAGGGCTACGGCATCCCCTGCCTGTCGTAAGTGGCGACTACAAGGGGCTTCCGAGGTTGCAGACGGCTAGAGTGCCCGATGAGGCAACGCGCTCGGAGGATTCCGGTTGAGGTCGTTTCGAGATCCCGGAATCCTCCTTTTTTAGCGCCGAGGACGGCCACCGGGGGGTTTTAGTGCGGTAAAAATCCCACATAACCCTAGGTCGCTCCCACGGCGTCGGGTACCTTTTGAAGGTACTCGAGAACAAAAACAAAAAAATAGATATCTAACTTACTGTAATGTTAAAGGAAAATCTGCAATCTGTTCTAAAGTTCTCATCTACAGCTTTTATGAGGGAATTCGAATAAACAGACGAAAAAACAAACATACATACGCTCGAAAAACAGTACTCTCGTCCTGACGCGATCGAATAATAATAACAGCCGGCATTTCTTCTCACTCAAACCTAGACAGAGGAAGCAGTCCGGAAAGTAGAGTCCAAGATTAGACTACAAATAGGGTCCGGTATGAAGAATTTATCCTTCTTGACCAGACGCCCTAAAAGTCAACCCTTACATACGCCCACATCGCAATTTATTGAGCAAACAACCCATTTCACTTAACGCCAACGTACGGCACGTGTTCGTAAGTATAGTAAGTATAATCATTCAAGATTTTTTCATTTAACTTTGCTTAATACATTAAAATGTATTACGATAAATCACAAATTAACCCAATTTAGTAGCGTGTCGTGTTATTTTTTTAATTTTGCTAAATTCACCAAAGATCTGATGTTAACATACTACCCGTAATGAAGCGCTCTCTTCTAGAAAATGCTTAATGCTTAAGTATTATACAATTTAGAATTGCGTCATATATAGCTATGATATTTTATAACCAACGCAATGTATGGCGTTGCTACTCTCAAGGACTTACATGGTCGAATGATAGGTACATTTCAATATGAGGGTAGATATTGAAGAAGGTTGTAAGGTACAGGACAATATTAGAGCGATGAATACCGGCGTATGTTAGTGGATACATTACAATAAGGAGTCCGCTAGATATTGACGTAAGGTACGCATCAATATGGGCGCGTTCCAGAAGACGTTCACAAAGCCCCAAATGCCCAAAACGTCGTTCCACAAGCCGACCGCGGTCGTTGCGGTCGCGGCGAATACGTCACTCATGACGTCATGATTTACGCCCACGCGACGCTCACGACGACCCATCTAACAAGGTGGGTCGAAGTGATCGTTCCAGTAGATAAAATGTCAGTAAAGCTCACAAGCTAGAAACGGGAAAATCTGCTGTCGTGAGCGGGCGCTTTAAGAACCTCTAATGAAACGCACCCTATGAAGTCTGATAAATAATGAAGTAGGTTATAAGATGTACTACTTCCTCAACGGATATTATTGTTCCTTGCTAGGTAAACTTGTATAAGTAAACTATATGTGGCACAATCTCAATGCAATATAAAAGCTGATGCATATTACCGCTTGCAAGATTTGTAACTTCGATTTGGGACCCGATGAATATTGACGTAGGTCGTAAGTGATACTACGAATAAATATTGCTTGACATTATTTTCAAGATAAACTTAAATATGCAGCCATATGAACGATGACAGGTTTTTATATACTTTAATATCTGGCCCGATTGCTATTAGTAAATTGTAAGGTACTTTAATGTGAATATATTGCCCCTGTTTGAAAACTACGCTACAATATGTCTAATATTAACGTAGATTGTAAGATAATCTTCAATATTAGGCTAACTATTATTGACGTAGATTGCAAGGTACATATCAATATGAAATTCGATGAATTACCAAACTTTGTAATACGCTTCAAAATGAGACCTAACAAATATTGCGGTAGTATCCTTCAATATGACGTGCGATGGATAGTACTGTACATCAGGGCACACTTCAATATGCCCGATGAATATACTGACGCTATTCGTAAATTACACTTCAATATGACGTGCAATATTACCGTATCAGAACACATATTAATATGGCCGAAGATCATATTGCCACAAAATGATGCAGAGACACAAATATAAGTCCCGATCAATATACTGACGCAAGTCATAAAGTACACTTCAAAATGACGTGCGATCGATATTGTCGTAAACCACAGGGTACATTTCAATATGCCCGTTGAATATATTGTAGTTAAATGTCACGGACACTCAAATATAAGTCCGAATGTATATATTGACGTTAGTCATTAGGTACACTTCAATATGCCCTGCAATATTGCCAAAGACCAGAGCACATTTCAATATGCCCGTTGATTATATTGCCGTTAAATGTTACGGACAATCAAATATTAGTCCCAATGTATATATTGACGTTAGTCGTCAGGTACACTTCAATATGCCCTGCAATATTGCCGAAGACCAGAGCACATTTCAATATGCCTGTTGAATATATTGCCGTAAAATGTTACGGACACTCAAATATAAGTCCCGTTGAATATTGACGCTTATCGTAAGGTACACTTCAATATGACGCTTCGTGTCCCGCCAATATGTATAGATCATTACCGTCTTCGCTCGATAATGTGTTGTTTTGTAACGTGTGTGACTCCAGTACCACCACTCTGAAAGAGAAAAATGTATTTGTTATTTCATGTTAATTTGTTTGACGAAACGGTCAAAACACCGGCTCGACACATAGTAGGTTTTGGGTTCAATCCCTGGATAATTGTATATGAATTATGATTTCTTTTCTAATTTTGGATTTGTTTCTCGTTTGAAAACAAGCAGTGTTAGCTCCGGGTTCGATTCCCGGTCAGACAGGCATCTGAATGATGGATTTATATTCTTGTTCTGGGTCTAGGCATTTGTGTGTGTTCATGGCACCCATGATACAGCAGGAAATCCTTCTATGAGGCTATGGGCCTTATCATACTAGCGGTTTGCAGGCGGCTGCGGAGCGGACACGCAGCGAATGCGTCGCAGACACGCCGTGACTTCGCAGCGAGGACGACGCGGATGCGTGGCAGATACGCAACGTTTTCGTTCAGGGTTTTTTTAACGAGTTACAACAAAATAGGCTATTTGACAGGTTTTTAAAATCCATTTTATATTATCTAGCAGAGGTTGAGGAACCCAGTAAAAGTTGTTTTTTTTTAATTTTAGTACATATTTGTTGAAAAATATCAAATTAAAAATTGAATATTTAAATAGCGCGCTAAAACGCTACTTTGACAATATGGCGGGTTGGTGACGTCACTTGGCTGTATTGTCATCTGTGGGTCATGTCATCCACATACATTTGTTGTAAACAAAAAACAAAAGTTTACAAGCAAGTGACGTCGTCATAAACCCGCCCAATGAGGAGCATTTTGTGTCACGTGACAAACGTTTAAAAAATGCATTTTTATTTAAGTTTTTTTAAATAAATTTAATTATTATTTTCAACTTATGTTAATAAATAACCATTCTTAAACTCATAATATATACTGATAACAGTAATTGACACTTAATTTTTCGCATTGTCAAATAGCCTATTGCGTCCATGCTGTTAATCGCGGAGCGATCTCGTTGCGCATCCGCAACGAATTTGCTGCGTATGAACGGCGTATCCGTTGCACGCCCGCTCAGTTTTGAGGACACTCGCAATCCGCTAGTATGATAAGGTCCTATGAGTGTTAAAGCATTTATTTGTCATCTTCATGGCACGTGTGATCTCCGAGTCCGCCAGGCGCACTGTGGGGGCACTACGGCACTACGGCACTGCGGCAGTACGGCAGTGCGGCAGTACGGCAGTGCGGCACTCACTTGTCGTGTCCGAGCAGGCGGTAGGCGCGCGAGCGGTCGGTGATCTCCTGCGTGACGTCGGCGTGCCGCAGCGAGCGGCCCTGCACGCCGTGCCGGTGGAAGGCCAGCACCGAGTCCGCCAGGCACACTGCAAAGACGTATTACATAGTTATCAATAAAGCACAAAACACTCCGGCGTGACATTAGCGGTGTGATTTTTTGACGACCCGCGTGGCGCAGCGGTTATCATACTGGTCTGAAGCGCAATGGGTCCCGGGTTCGATTCCCGGCCAGACAGGTATCTGAATGATGAGTTTAGATTCCTGTTCTGGGTCTGGGTGTTTGTGTATTCGTCTTGTGTGTCCATGGTACCCACGACACAGGAGAAAATCCTAGTGTGGGGCTATGAGTGTAGAAAGCGTGCGTGTGATAAGTAAGCTTAACAGGTGGTAGAACCAGTGTAGTTCGACCGGGGAGGTATCACCGCCACACCTATTTCTAGCGTGGAGCATTTTTTGCGTTTCGATGGAAGGGTGTGGTTGCCAATACACTTTTATATGAGGCGACCATCTTAGTCCTCGGGAGTACCAACACATCTGTGATTGACTTCAGATAGAATCCATGTTCTGTATGAAGTTGATTACAGATGTCCATGGACAGCAGTGACCACTTACCATCAGGTGGGCTGCATGCTCGTTTGCTACTTCAGTGAAACTAAAAAACAAAAATGTGTGCGTGTACTAGCGTACACTCGTAAGAAGTGAAACTTCTTTATGACGTTATTTTTCAAAAAATAATTTACTATATGCAACTTTACAGAAATTGGTTAAATAAAGTTAAATTAGATAAAGTTTAATAAAAGGCTTTTATTTAACTTTATCTAATAATCTAATCTATAATAATCTATCTAATATCACGCGTGGTAGGGATAAGAAAAAGATGGCGCGTAACGGAATAAAAAAAGATGGCGCGTAACGGAAAAAGATGACTGAATAATTATATCAATAATAAGAAAGTATTCGTTGTGCGACTGTCTAATTCTAATGTGATAGCGCTCTTCGTCTATTTTTTTATTAATATTTTTTTATGTATCAAAAATTATAAGTTGTTACTAAAGTTCACAGGCATACATCTATAATCAACCCCATACTAAACCAAGATCTAAGTGAAAGTTACTAGAATGCAGCAAAGTTTAACACTGCATTATTAGAAAGAAATGAGTATGATGGTAATGCTAATAAATCGCGAGCGGCGAGAAATTACGTATTTAAGAAAAACACATCGCCGTAATAGATTATTTTAATTAGTTTAATGATTGAAAATGTCCATTAAGGACTGCCTACTCTTGCTATAGTTGCAAGTAATCCCTCGCATGGCAGTATACTCAAAATGCTCAATAGTCCCATCATATCGGAGGTAGACAAGAACCGGCAATTCCGCTAGAGGAGCGACGCGACGGCATCTCAGCATAGGCTTGGTGCCTCGCCAAGGAGACTTGCAATATATCTCCTCCGTTTTACTTGGAACCTCCGAGGATGGATACTAATCGAGGCCCTTACATTCTTGACGTATTACGTGACCACAATAATTAGGCGCATAAAACAAAAGCAGTTCCGTCCCCCGCACCGCGCTTCTTACCCCGCGCATCCCCTAGTGACGTGCAGTTGTGAATTTTCTAGGTGTTTACGTTAGCCAGCACGTGTTTAATGTTATTTCGTTATAATGTTAGCTTAATGTTGAATTTTTAATGTTATTAATAAATTTGTTGATTGTTCGTCAATAAACTTCAAAATGGGTAGGAAAAAGACTATTCGTGGAGGAGAAAGGACTCTTACATTTAAAATATGCATTTGTTTTAACAAGAGAAGATGCATGGGCTCCGTATTCCTGTCTCCCAAGTCAAAAATAGAGTGTGTGCTGCAACAGGTATCAGTCTCTTACACAAATAAAAAAGAAAGCAAATGTTCCATGTCTTATAAATGAAAGTGCTTTAATAAATACACGACTATTGAACATAAACCACTATGGCGTATGTTTTAATAATGGTATACCTACATACTCTTGGTATTTGATATAAGAATATACTTCGTATCGGGATGGGGAATCCCTAGTTCCAATGACGTTTCAACTGTCATGCGCCTAATTGTGGTCGAGTAGTACACTTCTTCGTTACCTATAATTTTCGGTGTAAATTTTAGATACCGGGGTGCAAACATTCATTCTTATCATTTTTCTCAAACAAGCTTCTTCAAAAACGCTTCTAAAACAATGTACTTCAACTTATAATAATCCATCTATCAGTCATTTGAAGTCCAAAGCTGGATATAAAAGCTGATGTAAATTAAATAAAAAATAATAATTTTCTCTAATTTGCTTTTCTTCCCTTCTTTTACCGCACCTCCCCCCCCCCCCCCACAACCACCTATCCGTTTTATCTATACTAATCTATACTAATATTATAAAGCTGAAGTGTTTGTTTGAACGCGCTAATCTCAGGAACTACTGGTTCGAATTGAAAAGTTATTTTTATGTTGAATAGACCATTTATCGAGGAAGGTTTTAGGCTATATAACATCACGCTGCAACTATTAGGAGCAAAGAAATAATGGAAAATGTGAAAAAAACGGGAAAAAATATTCATCCTTGAGGGCTTGCGTTGCGTGCCACGCGGACGAAGTCGCGGGCACAGCTAGTATATTATAAACGCGAGTGAAACCGCGGGAACTGCTAGTTAAAAATATTTTAACAACACACAAACTATACATACATATACTATCGATATTGAAGTCGAACTGTATCCTAGCCGGCAGCTTGCTCCGCCGCCGCTCCTCCTGCCGCCGGGACTCGAACCCGGGCAGCACCGGGATTATGTCCACCACGTTCTCGTGACACACTAACACCTGGAAATAATAAAAATTATATAACCAAGAATATCATCATATATTTAATTTTAATGTCATTGTTTTCATAATAAATTATTATATAATTTTTACTTTTTACATATCTACACTTACATATGTTTTAGTGAAAAATTTGAGTTTTTTGAATCATACTTCATACTAATACTAACTGTACCCGCGACTCCGCCCGCGTTCGAATCAATGTATCACAAAGTTTTACCCACTTCACCCCCTTAGGGGTTTCATAAAATCCCTTCTTAGTGAGCACTTACGTCCTTAAAAGAACCCGCATGCAAAATTTGAAACTCCTAGCACCTGTAGTTTCTCAGATTTCGTGATGAGTGAGTGACCTTTCGCTTTTATATATATAGATTATAAAAGCGAAAGTTTGTGAGTGTGTATGTTTGTTATTTCTTCACGTCTAAACGACGTCTAAACGAGTAACGTCACGTGTAAACGTGTAAAGTAGTCCACCGCGCTAGCCAAGTGCGAATTGGTGGACTTCACACACCTCCGAGATGTTTTTTTAACAACTCTCGGGTGTGTAGGTTTCCTCACGATGTTTTCCTTCACCGATAAGCAGTGATAAATAATTTCTAATAGGCACATAAATCAGTGGTGCGTGCCTGGGTTTGAACCTCGGACCTCCCGAGATAGCAAGTTTCTACCATTAGGCTATTACTGCTCTCGCTTGCCTTAAGTAAGGGTATTAAATAAAACAAAACTATTACAAGTAAACTTTTATGGATTTAATCTGGGAAAATTTAGAGATGACACTTTCTATATCTTCTTTCAGGTTAGGATTTTTAGGATAGCAAAGATAGTAAAATATAAATAGCAGGTAGGTGTTGGGCCGCGGGGTCCCTTTAATCGCGGGGCCCGTAGCATTTTCTATGCTTGCTATGTGGCTAATCCAGCACATCACATACATCCTCACAAATCTTCCCATACATACTTAAGACACCAAACAATACTCGTCGTCAACCCATTGTTGTTCCACTGCTGGGCACGGGTCTTCTCTCAGAATGAGAGAGTCTAGGCCATAGTCCACCGCGCTGGCCTAGTGCGAATTGGTGGACTTCACACACCTCCGAGAACTTTTTTTTTAATAACTCTCGGGTGTGTAAGTTTCCTCACGATATTTTCCTTCACCGAAAAGCAGTGATAATTTATGTATAATACGCACATAAATCAGTGGTGCGTGCCTGTATTTGAACCTCGGACCTCCCGATTGAGAGGGCAAGTTTCAACTGCTCTGTAACAACCACACATACATTCTCACAAATCTTCCCATACATACATAATACACCAAACGATACTCACAGCGTCCTTATTCAACTGATGCACCGCCCGCAGCGTGTGGAGGCGCTCGGGCCGCGGGATGACCGTGTTGGAGCCCCCGGGGCACAGCTCCAGCTCGTCCGAGTGGAACCATGTCGCTCCTGGAGATGTATAAAATATTATGGTTATCAATCAATATCAAAAAGACTGTGGGGGAAACCTTCAAAAGGTACCCGACGCCGTGGGAGCGACGCAGGGTTATGTGGGATTTTTAACGCACTAAAACCCCCCCGGTGGCCGTCCTTAAGCGCTGTTATGTATTAGTTGTCTTTGGTAATGTAAAGGGCAACCCTATTGGTCGCTTGGTCTAGGAAGTCGATGGTCACTTTTGAAGATGTCGGTCGAGTCTATGTCTATAAAAATTGTATCTTGAAATAAAAATAAAGAACCCGTTCATGGTGCGCAGTGTTTCTTTTAAAAAGCGCTACAAAGAGGACTCCGGGATCTACAAAGGAGCGCAACCGGAATCCTCTGAGCGCGTTGCCTCATCAAGCTCCTCCCAGATGGACGGCTGGGCCCACCGCTCCGTCTAGTCTTTACGGCAGTATGCGACCACACATCCCGCCGTCCTTCCCGGGATCGCCTGGCTGGACGGTTCAAGCTCACTCTAGCCGCCCGCAACCCCGGAAGCCCCTTTTAGTCGCCTCTTACGACAGGCAGAGGATACCGTAGCCCTATTCTGATCCCGGAACTACAGGGACGGATGTCCAATAGTCTAAGGATTACTTAGACTATTGGACAAATACAGGTGACCTTCTCGTCAACCTATTATTGTCCCACCGCTGGGCACGGGTCTCTCTCAAAATGTGAGTGTTGTCCACCGCGCTGGCCAAGTGCGAATTAGTGACCTTAATCCTTAGAAGGTTAGGGCCTTCTAGCGTGACGGTTAATGTGATGGGGGCCCTCACCCGAGTTGATGTTGATGAGGTTGAGGCGCATGGGCTTCCTGGTGACGCCGACGCAGAGCAGCGGGTACTCCAGCTCCGGCGTGATGATCAGCTCGAAGGCCAGCAGCGGCGACGGCAGGACACATTCTATGTTCTGGAAGGAGATACATTTCAAAAAGTTTTCATCTGAATGATGAGTTTAGATTCATGTTCTGGGTTTGAGTGTTTGTGTATTCGTCTCGTGTGTGTCCACGGTACCCACGACACAAAAAATCCTACTGTGAGGCTATGAGTGTAGAAATAAGAAAAAAAGCTTTTTTTACAAATGTCTTGAATTTTAATAAACTTTTTACTTGTACTGAATAGGTAACAAGGTTCGTTTCGTGTGTATCCATGGTACCTACGACACAGGAAAAAACCTACTGTGGGGCTATGAGTGTAGAAAGCGTGTCTTTTTTTTGTATGTTCGACGTCTGCATTACTGTCCGTCTGTCTGCGCGTGTCTCACCTTGAGCAGCATGAACTTCCGTCTTTTTTATATGTTTAATGTATGTATGAGTGTCCGTCTGTGTGTGTGCGTGTCTCACCTTGAGCAGCATGAACTTCCGTCTTTTTGTATGTTTGATGTATGTATTACTGTCCGTCTGTCTGTATGTCTGCGTGTCTCACCTTGAGCAGCATGAACTTCCGTCTTTTTTGTATGTTTAATGTATGTATGAGTGTCCGTCTGTGTGTGTGCGTGTCTCACCTTGAGCAGCATGAACTTCCGTCTTTTTTGTATGTTTAATGTATGTATGAGTTACCGTCTGTGTGTGTGCGTGTCTCACCTTGAGCAGCATGAACTTCCGTCTTTTTTGTATGTTTAATGTATGTATGAGTTACCGTCTGTGTGTGTGCGTGTCTCACCTTGAGCAGCATGAACTTCCGTCTTTTTTGTATATTTGATGTCTGTATTACTGTCTGTCAGTCTGTATGTCTGCGTGTCTCACCTTGAGCAGCATGAACTTCCGTCTCTTTTGTATATTTGATATCTGTGTGACTGTCCGTCAGTCTGTATGTCTGCGTGTCTCACCTTGAGCAGCATGAACTTCCGTCTTTTTGTATGTTTGATGTATGTATTACTGTCCGTCTGTCTGTATGTCTGCGTGTCTCACCTTGAGCAGCATGAACTTCCGTCTTTTTTGTATGTTTAATGTATGTATGAGTTACCGTCTGTGTGTGTGCGTGTCTCACCTTGAGCAGCATGAACTTCCGTCTTTTTTGTATATTTGATGTCTGTATTACTGTCTGTCAGTCTGTATGTCTGCGTGTCTCACCTTGAGCAGCATGAACTTCCGTCTCTTTTGTATATTTGATATCTGTGTGACTGTCCGTCAGTCTGTATGTCTGCGTGTCTCACCTTGAGCAGCATGAACTTCCGTCTTTTTGTATGTTTGATGTATGTATTACTGTCCGTCTGTCTGTATGTCTGCGTGTCTCACCTTGAGCAGCATGAACTTCCGTCTTTTTATATGTTTAATGTATGTATGACTGTCCGTCTGTCTGCGCGTGTCTCACCTAGAGCAGCATGAACTTCTGTCTTTTTTGTATATTTAATGTATGTTTGACTGTCCGTCTGTCTGCGCGTGTCTCACCTTGAGCAGCATGAACTTCCGTCTTTTTATATGTTTAATGTATGTATGACTGTCCGTCTGTCTGCGCGTGTCTCACCTTGAGCAGCATGAACTTCCGTCTTTTTTATATGTTTAATGTATGTATGAGTGTCCGTCTGTGTGTGTGCGTGTCTCACCTTGAGCAGCATGAACTTCCGTCTTTTTGTATGTTTGATGTATGTATTACTGTCCGTCTGTCTGTATGTCTGCGTGTCTCACCTTGAGCAGCATGAACTTCCGTCTTTTTATATGTTTAATGTATGTATGACTGTCCGTCTGTCTGCGCGTGTCTCACCTAGAGCAGCATGAACTTCTGTCTTTTTTGTATGTTTAACCCTAGATAGCTAACCTTATACTGTACTCTGTTTAAGCTAACCATCCGTCGAAGTGACGGGTATTCAAATAATATTTTTATTTGGCACAAGTTATTAAAAAAGTTGACCTCTTTTTTATGGTTTCGTTTATAAATGTTATTCTAAATAAGAATCATTTTGTAAATTGACCTTCTTTATTATATATTTATATTAAAATTACTTTTTCTAAACTCCTTAAAAAATTTGGAACATTTTTAATGATCTGCTTTGACAAGCAAAATCAACGATAAATTAAAATAAAACAATATTTTTTTTGGCTTCATATAGTACATTATAAATAATTAAAACATAAAACAAATTATTTTTCTTCAGCGCAAGTAACACAAAAATCAAACTTTATGTTCACTGCATATGGGAGCGATGCAGTTGGAACACGTGCTTTTGGTCATACGCTTTTTCTCTTAGTGGCACTTCCGAAACGCTTTTTTTTTACGACTTTCTCCACTATATGTTGCTGGCTCTTCTCTGGTGTTATGACCTTGTACAGGAGGAGATGGTTTGCGATTTTGATTGGTAGATAATGACATAATTTTGACAGATTTTTCGACATTACTCCATTTTACAATATCTTCAAAAATGTCGATGGTTAAAAACTTAAAAAAAAAGATGCTTCTCCCATTTATCCCCTACAGGAACGGGTAGCTCCCTTCGGAATATGCACAATGTTTCTTGCCGAAGTTCTTGTGGAAGTGTGACCCAACCGTGCCGATTCCTATCACGTACCTTCCTTTGAGGAAGTAATATGATGCTACAATGCATGGTTTGTGAAGGTGCGGTATTCGAGATAATAGGTGAATCAGGATCCACGTCTGAAGGAAAGTCTGGTAGTGCGCTTATATTAGCATCCCCTCGGAATCTGCACATTATCTTCCACGATAAAATCTTGTCTCGCTAGCAAAACTATAATCAAGGGCAGCGTCACTAAGTTCTTGTTGTAGAAGATCAATTATTTCATCTTCTCGTAAAGAACTTAAAAAAAACATGACGTAAATAAAAAAAAAACGCAAATTACTTTGAAAATAACCAGTGCAATCGAATTCAATTACTGACGGTAAAGCTAACCACCCGTCGAAACGACGGGCAAAGGTTAGGTACCTCAAAAACTATGACACTTAGCTGTTCGCTGCATGTGCCACTGCAACGGGCTCCCTGGCGGCTCAGTTGGTTAGCCAAGACAGCACGTTCGAATACGCCGTTAAAAAATGCGAGCGATATTTCTTTGCACTGCCCGTCGAATCGACGGAGGTTAGCTATCTAGGGTTAATGTATGTTTGACTGTCCGTCTGTCTGCGCGTGTCTCACCTTGAGCAGCATGAACTTCCGTCTTTTTTGTATGTTTAATGTATGTATGACTGTCCGTCTGAGTGTGTCTGCGTGTCTCACCTTGAGCAGCATGAACTTCAGTCTTTTTTGTATGTTTAATGTATGTATGACTGTCTGTCTGTGTGTCTGCGTATCTCACCTTGAGCAGCATAAACTTCCGTCTTTTTTGTATGTTTAATGTATGTATGACTGTCCGTCTGTGTGTCTGCGTGTCTCACCTTGAGCAGCATGAACTTCCGTCTTTTTTGTATGTTTAATGTATGTATGACTGTCTGTCTGTGTGTCTGCGTATCTCACCTTGAGCAGCATGAACTTCTGTCTTTTTTATATGTTTAATGTATGTATGAGTGTCCGTCTGTGTGTCTGCGTGACTCGCCTTGAGCAGCATGAACTTCCGTCTTTATTGTATGTTTAATGTATGTATGAGTGTCCGTCTGTGTGTGTGCGTGTCTCACCTTGAGCAGCATGAACTTCCGCAGCGGGTCGTACCACTGCATGAGGAAGAGGCCGGCGGGCGCGGCGCCGCACAGGTACTTGTACCCGTTGTACGGGTTGCGCGCCACCGCGCAACGGAAACAACCTGACGGACACGAGAATCACACCAAATAGTGTGAAGTTTCAAGATGGAACAAGATTGTTATATGATAAGGAAAAACATCATTTAGAGATTGAAGTATTAGACAAAATAACACTGAAAGCTGGGAAATCGAGCATAGAAGTGACAAAAAGTGGAATAAAACTGAAAGCAGAAAGGATTGACTTAAATCATCATTTTATCGATATAGAAAAACACCAGATACACATTCACCGTCTCAAAACTATCCGGAAAAAAAGAGCGCTCAATTACAAAATTGGGCGCTCATACTACTTCTAGTTATCATATCGAAAGGTAATTCGTTTGTTTTAATAAAAAAAAATAGTAAAACTATATTACTTATGTTCTTAGTATCCGAAAGTATCACAAAATATAATACCATTGGACAACATTTTTAACTCTTAACGATCAACAATCTTACAATTTTGTAATTGAGCGCTCATTTCAAGTAGTACAGCGTCGCTAGTCGAACTATACGCACGTCAAAAATGTTCTGTGAGCAAATGTAAAAATTTTACGTCCAGGACGTTAAAAAAGGATGGAATTTCGTACTTTCGGTAAGTAAAAAAGTTAATTGATTTGACTTTGTGATTTGTGTGGGTGATTTATAGGGATTTATATTTTAATTTGATTATTTTGTTATAAAATTCCACTTATTAGTACAAGTATAACACGATAAACTTCAACTTGACGACGAAAAATGACAGTTTTAGGTGTCATATTTGTTCGAGACTGTGTATCTAGGGTATTTCTATATCGATGCATCATTTACACATATTGCATCCCTAGATGAAAACCGGAATAAATAAAAACAATATAAATTATTATTCGCTTCGTATTATATCCGGCATAAGGTGTCGTAACATAAATCATATCTCAAATATATTACAAAAAATAATATCATCGGACACCAATTCAACTCTTAACGATCAACAATCTAACAAAAATATATATAAAAACGTTTCCCACCACAGAGTTTTTCCTCAGACCTAGACCCAAGTCCAACATACCTCTAGTATCCGGAACCCGGGTGGTGAGCGCGAACCGCCTGGGTAGCAACCGAGGAGGTAGTACCCTCAGCGACTTGCCGCCGCCGCTTCTGGCACTGCCGGTCAGAGCTAGCAACTCGTGACGGTACAGCGACGGGGTTTTACCTGGAGATTATAAAAACACCCTCATAAATATTCATATGATTTTAAGAGAATGTTATCTCTTAGGCACTTGTCCCACCGAAAAAGAATAATAAAAAAGAGTTGGCGAGCAGCAGAGAGTGAGTACATAGTTACCGATAGTTATGTTTTATTTAAGTAGCAAACGAGATGCAGTCCACCTGATGGTAAGCGGTCACCGCCGCTCATGGACATCTGTAAGCAACTACAAACAGAACATGGGTTCCATCTAAAGTCCTACCGTGTCCGGGAAAGCTCCAACAGTATCCTGAAAATGATCTTAATCGATTAGATTGTCAGTATATTAATCACTGTATCAGTAAACATAATTATGACAAAATGATGTAAATGTAAATTGAGTCCTGTTACTTTAATAAATAAATTATTATTATTATTATTATTATTAAAGTCAATCACAGATGCGTTGCTACTCCCGAGGACTAAGATGGTCGCCTCATATAAAAGTGTACCGGCAACCACACCTTTCCATCTCGCGCTAGACATGCTTCACGCTGGAAATAGGTGTGACGGTGGTACTCCCCAGTCGAACTACATTGGTTCTACCTTGGTTTAGAAGTTACCTCACGTTCTCAAGGTGGTAGAACCGACTCGCTCGCGGCGGCTAAGCGCACAGTCCTGCGCTAATCTGACCTGATCGCTGAGCGAGCGAAATGTTCCATAGCTCTTGTTACTCAGCGATAAACAAGTGAAGCGAATCCTCGCCGGTAGTGTGAACAGTCAGCGATCAACTATTTGTATATGCATATCTTTTGTTTACACGGAATTGATATCTATAGTACGTTTCTTGAGCGAGAAAATAGCCGAAAGTTGACTAACTTGTTTTCTCGCTGTCTGTAGGACAACTGCCTTAATTGCAATAATAGCTGATGGGTTTCGTAATATAAATTAATAAGTTAAAGGAGATGTTTCAATCTTGGCCAGGTATATGTACACCATCTCAAAAAATCGAGAAAAATCTCAAGAATCCTAAAAAAATACTTAAAATTCATGAAAACGTGTACTTTTTTGGTACAAAACCAATTAAAATCAACTCTTTCTGTGTTTTCCAATATGGCGGAACAACTGATTTAGACAGTCTGTGGATAAAACTGTAGTTGTCATTATCTGACAACTGTCATATTGATTCTTTTACTAGATCCATTCATGTCTTGTAAGATATTTTCACGGAATATTTTCGTGTGCGTATTGTGTTGGAGTTTCTATATCAAAATATCAACCCCTGGCTTATGGATTTCGGATCGCTGGTTACCTCAGTTGGTTTGACTTTCATTTTTTGGACTGTTCATCGGTTAACCTGTTGACCAGGCTAGTGATTAAACGATTTACATACTCAACTTGGACGTCCAAACATCAACTGATTTATTCAGGTAAAAATACAACCTATACTGAAATATCATTTTATTTTACATTGAAAGTGTTTACTTATTTGTTTTATAAACATAGAAATCAAATAACAACACTGTACAATCATTCCTGTATTCTTGTTTTAGGTTCACAATAGTGCACTATTTTAAATGTAATTCAGACATAAATGAAGATGGCCCTTGCTATCTTTTTTAACCTGACATCATAATTGTAATTGGCTATTAGCTATGAGGTAAGCTTAGTCTTAGTTTACATAGAACCATAACTATACAATAGTTTTAAGGTTATCATAGTTAAGCTGCATAATGTAATGATAAGTTTTTCTTTTTTAGGTTGATGAAAATGCTCAAATATGTAATCACTTATTATCAAACATGCAAATAATGGCAGTGTCTACTTGTAGTGAAAGACACACAAAGTGGACATAAATAGTTTAGAGTTGCAGCATTTTCATGACCAGCATGTTTGTATGCGGTCTCAACTCTTTTCATATCAGAAGCGTACTCATTCCCTTCCAGAGGGTGGGAGAGACATTTGATCTCTGACAAGATTTCAAGTCCAGTTGTAAGTATTAACCTGTATTTGTAAATAAACAAAAAATAATAAGGATATTATTTTCAGTATATAATATACTCTGATCTATTTTTGTTGTAGATATCTGACAATAGAATATATGTGCTGGGTTAGAATCACACATATTGTGCAAGGAGAATAGGAAGAGGTTGAAATAATATAAGGAAGAAGAGCCAGTAACACAAATATTCGTGCATGGTAGCCTTTGCCCCTTAAAAAGAAAGTCAATCCATTCTAGCTTTTAAAACAACATGGATCATTTCAGGTAGAAATATCTCAACATCTTGAAGCTGTGTCAGGGAACAAGTATGTTCTTGTGTGTGATATTATTGCAGTTACAATGCTGAAAAATCAAAAGTATGTTGCTGTCCTTACACAATGACTATTGTCTGGTATTTATGCTGGACTCCGCATCAAGCTAGTATTACAGCACTTGTTCCATTTTTGGATGCTATATTGGCAAGGGAAGATTCAGATTTCAATGAATAAAAAATACCAATAAAAGAAATTGTTTTATTTACATGACAACCTATGTTATTTTTAATATGCAATATGTATATTTTGCAATTAAGATAACGGAGAAGTAATCTTTAACAATATGCTTGCTTCTTAAATGAAGTAGGTAATGAGTTGAAAATGTGGGCAGTTTTTTTTTATATATTGTTAGCAATCTTCCTGGGTTGCTTGTTTGGCTTTAAATATAAATCAGCTGTTCAATTATTTCTTTAGACTCATTCTTCCAACCTTATATAAAATACTTTTGCAGTATGTAGTTATGTCTTTGAAGCGCCCATGTCCCTGAAAGCGGTGTAGAACGCATGCAGCAAAAAAACTATACAGCGAAGTAATATTCAATAAGGGAATCAGATCTTGTTGGAGGCCACATAGAGAGTTTAAAAATATGTGATAACGGGTTGGCAACTAACCCATATCTCCATCAACCTGCATTGGACTAGCGTGGTGGAGTAAGGTCCAACCCTTTCCACTTATGGAGCGAGACTAACGTCTAGCAGTAAGTCACAAAAAGGGTTGCAGCCAATTATGTTTTTCTATCAATTGACCATCAAATAACTTGAAAGCAGTAGAACTGTAAAATGAATGTGTGAAGTGCAAGTCTATAACGGCTTATTTATTAATTATAGTTGACACTTGACACATAAATAATATGACTGCGTTGGATCCTTGGATCAGATGATAATTGACAACTGATTGTCATTGTCACAGTTTGTTTATTAACTTCAACTGTCAAAATGCAATATTACCGCCGCCATTATTTTGTGTTGCAATTCTAACTTAAAATTCTAGTCTTGTACCAATAAACCCAGTCGATTATAATAAAATGCTTAGTCAAAAAGTGCTCTATACTTTATTGGCATTTTTATCATATGGTGTACAGATACCTGGCCAAACGTCCATACATTTTGAAACATCTCCTTTGCATATATGTGATTCCATATTTCATAAGTTCGGTTTGATTGCTTTGATTTAAGGATTTTTCAAGGTGGTAGAACCTGTGTAGTTCGACCGGGGAAATACCACCGCCACACCTATTTCTAGCGTGAAGCATTTCTTGCGTTTCGATAGAAGGGTGTGGTTGCCGGCACACTTTCACATGAGGCGACCATCATAGTCCTCGGGAGTAGCAACGCATCTGTGATTGACTTCAGAACCCATGTTCTGTATGAAGTTGATTACAGATGTCCATGAGCGGCAGTGACCACTTACCATCAGGTGGACTGCATGCTCGTTTGCCACTTCAGTCAAATAAAAAAAATATATATATATATATAGATAATAATATTTTATAGATAATTGTACAGAACCCTGCATACGCGAGTCCGAGGCACACTTGACCGGTTTTCCATACGTACCGGACAGCGACATTAGAACGTCCTTGATGACGTGCATCCAAATGGTCCGTCGTGGGCAAAGCTGGTCCATCGCCGTCTCGTGCAGCTCGTTCAGGTTCAACGTGTAGATGCCTTCCTCGGCGCCTGGAAACGGAAACGATGATTGTACGGATGCCCTTGATGCATTACTTTTCCTCGAAACGATCATCGTTTACATATTTAACCATAAATATCAAGGATTATGGCAATGAAAGGATGAACATGAGGGTTTAATTAAAAGGAACCATGATAAAGTGTCGTTTAATAGAAAAAGAAACGAGATTGTTCCGAGCAATTGTGATGAAATCCTACTGCTTGTAACTTATTTTAATAACTAACACCTTTTTTTTATATATTTTTTTTTATTTATTTGGTTCACAAATTGAATGCAACACTACAGACTTAATATTATACATCAAATTTGGAGGATATAGATATAGCGTTCATTCTGATGACAGTGAACACGACTTACAAAAAATATAGAATAACACTTAACAAACTAATATACAAGCTAGCTTAAAATTAACTTATAAATATACTTGGCGTTATTATAAGTTATTTAAATAACGCCAAGTAAAGGCGTTTTTTTCAGCTTTTGTGGGTGATACCAGTCTTTGTGGTAAGACTGCAATGGCTACACCTATTTCTGCTAAAGTTTGTTTGAAGGGTCTGGTAAGGGAGATATAGCTACATGTATATTATAAAAAATGTGTGCGTGTACTAGCGTACACTCGTAAGAAGTGAAACTTCTTTATGACGTTATTTTTCAAAAAATAATTTACTATATGCAACTTTACAGAAATTGGTCAAATAAAGTTAAATTAGATAAAGTTTAATAAAAGGCTTTTATTAAACTTTATCTAATAATCTAATCTATAATAATCTATCTAATATCACGCGTGGTAGGGATAAGAAAAAGATGGCGCGTAACGGAAAAAAAAGATGGCGCGTAACAGAAAATGATGGCGCGTAACGAAAAAATGTTACACTAAATTTTTTTCCAACCCCGATAAAGAAGTTTCACTTCAAAAATCATTTTTAATGTAAAAAAGGGGAAAACATTTTATCCGAGTATGTTCATACCTAGGCAGTTTTATATATATTATACATGCATAATATAGTAGAGGAAAACTGATAATTTTAGATTTTAGGCGGAACGAAGTTCGTCGGGTCAACTAGTAATTATTAAAATGAAGATAAGAACATAAGATCATACCAATCAATATGTGTTGATCTCTCGTGTCCGGGTGTATCCACGAAGCGGTGCAGTTTATCCTCAGTGGGCATCCATTGAATACCTGTAAGGACATTTGAAATAAATTACATTATATCATTTTTTTATCTGACTGAAGCAAGCAAACGAGCATGCAGTCCACCTGATTGTAAGTGGTCACTGCCGCCCATGAACATCTGCAAGCAACTTTCTATAGAATATGGATTCTATCTGAAGTCAATCACAGATGCGTTGTTCCTCCCGAGGACTATGATGACCGTCTCATATAAAAGTGTGCCGGCAACCACACCCTTCCATCGAAACGCAAGAAATGCTTCACGCTAGAAATAGGTGTGGCGGTGGTACTTCCCCGGTCGAACTATAGTGGTTCTTCCACCTCTATATATCAAGGTGGTGAAACGATCGTTGGTGAGGCGAAGTCTGTGATGGACTTCAGATTGCGCCCTTGTTCTATATCATGTTGCTTACATCTAAAACTCACTTAAAAACGCTTTCTTATAACTCCACTGTAGGGTTTTCTCCTATGTGCCATGGACACGCACAAAGACGAATATACAAACACCCAGACCCAGATCCAAGAATCTAAACACCCAGACCCAAGAATCTAAACCTGATACCTGTCTGGATGGGAATCGAACCCGGGTTCCACTACGCGTCAGACCTTTATGATAACCGTGCTACCACGCGGGTCCTCAAATGTCCATCGGTCACGGTCATCATTTACACATTGTACTTGTTCTTCTAAGCCGAAGGAATGAAAAAGCTCCAGATGCAGAACAACCGTCCGAACCGATCTAGTGTACCTTTAGTCCCAACAATAACAGGTTTCAGCTTCAAATATAGGGTATAAAAGGGTCTAGATCTGTAGTCTCAGCGTCCTTAAAAGTTGTAACGTTTAAACCGATAGGAATTAGGCATAACCACTTTGTAATCATATTAAGTGTAGCATGGATAAAGATGCATTTTTCAAATATAAAATTGATTTATTACCCTTTAACATTTAAACAGATTAGATTTAAATTGAATATAATACTCTTTAAATACAATATGCAATGTTAATCAATCGTATGCAATTGTTAAAGCTTTTATTTTATTTCCCCGTGCTACTAGTAATAACTGCAAGTACATTTCGCATCAACCCATTATTGGCCCACTGCTGGGCACGGGTCTTCTCCCAGAATGAGAGGGTTTAGGCCATAGTCCACCGCGCTGGCCAAGTGCGAATTGGTGGACTTCACACACCTCCGAGAACTTTTTTTTTTTTTAAGAACTCTCGGGTGTGTAGGTTTCCTCACGATGTTTTCCTTCACCGAAAAGCAGTGATAATTAATTTCTAATACGCACATAAATCATTGGTGCGTGCCTGGGTTTGAACCTCGGACCTCCCGATCGAGAGGGCAAGTTTCAACCATTAGGCTATCACTGCTCTACAAGTACATTATAGCCATATTATTAGACCGATAGTATATAGCATGGGTAATAACCAAAAAGGGACTACCTTATAACTAATAACGTACCTTAGAGAAGCAAGCCCCCATGTGGACCTTGGGCGTAGGTGGCAACCCGTTGGGCGCGGGCCGCGGCGGAGTTCGCGACCTTCGTCCCCGCGCGCGCCGCGGCGGGACGGGGGGCGTGCCCACACCTACACGCACACATGCATGCATTGATTATTTATTTCATACAATTAATTCAACCAAATAAAATTTAAATGTCACCTCAAGAGATTAATATGGACATTAAATATATTCGTGATGCCGGAATTAAATTAAGTAGATTTGATTTGTTGCAATTTCAAACATACCGATAAACAGATAAAAAGTTCAAAAATATTTAAAAACATATTAAATTTATTATCTCGCCTACAAACGATTTTTCTTAAAATATTTGAACTAAGTTCTACTAATGAAATCCCTCCTTCCCCCCCGGTTCTATCTATCTGTCGAATTAACGAATAAAAATATGACCTTTATATCTTGATTACAATTTTAATTTCAAGTAATCCCAGTCATAAAATTTAATTTTTTTTAACTAAAATACAAGACATTAAAATAATAAAGGCAAAATCTAGTACTTATGTAGATATCAAGTTAACATGGAAAAATGCACATTACCTTCACTCTCCACTTTGGCCTTGTCCCGTTGGCTGTCCGACAGACTCCGTTGTCTCTGACTAATCTTACTCTCCTCGTCCGTCATCTCCTTACTTCCTTCTCTATTCTCATCCACCATTTTGAATATCTCATCAACGGACGACGTTTTCCTCTTACCAGTCTCCAGCTCACACTGACAGAACTGGCTCAGGTCTATGCCAGCCGTCACAGAGTCCGAATTGTGTCTGTTGTGTCGCTTTCTGTGTTCGTACGTCTTCTCTTCCATGTTCAAGCTCATGTCTATCTTCCTACACAGGTCGTCGTCGGACGTCGCCCCGTTTTCCAGCTTGTCTGTGTCCGATATTCGCAGCCTGTTCGCTATTTGCAACGCCCTGAAGTTGGACACTGAGATCTTTTGTTTCTTGCACGCTTCGCAGTACACGATGCCGGAGTCTATGTTCTGGTTCGGACAGTTTCTGTAGTAGCTCAATATATCGCCGTTAGAGTTGCACGCTTCACAGGAACATTTCGATGCGACGGATCTTTGTAAATCGCTTAGCGTGTTGTCGTCTCTCGCTTCGGGTTTGGGACATAGACCGCATTCGCAATTGGCGTTCCGTATCGGCGAATCAAGTATCTCAGCTTCGGGTTGATCCACATACATGATGTCAGTCTCGCCCATTTTCGTGCACAGCGGATCGTCTATGGACACTCTGGAAGAGCTGATGGGGCTCTGGAAGTTCGACGCCAAACTCTGGTAGATGTTTGCCGTCGAGTTGTTCAAGAAGTTCTGCTTTAACTGTATACATTGGGACAAATGTTGGTCGTGGACCGATAGCCCAGAATTCGTCGCCTGCGACATCGCCGCCGTGTCAGCGGTTAGAGGGAGGGTTGCCCTGTAACCACCCGAAAAAATGACAACCTTTTCTATTTTTATATTAGTAGAAGCTGTCAATCAGTGCTGTTATTTTTAAGCCGGGATTATGTGCTGTTAGACACAAAATTTGTATTATCGGTGTTACTTTTTAAAGCTTTTATTAACACATTGTTTAATTGATAAATAATTAAATAACAAGTGGTGCTGGCAGGGTCACAACATTAAAGAAAAACGTGAAAGACTTTCAAAATAATCAAGAATTATAGATTTATAAAAATATTTTAACAAGATTTTATGTAGTCGTTTATTTAGTTGTTGAATTATATATTTTTAATCGAGATAAAAAGGTGAACAGTGTAGAATTTCATAATAAAATGTCTTTTTTGGAAAATGTAGAAACATTAAACTTAAATACATGCTAATGTATATGAAGTCATGCTTAGAAAATACAAAAATATAGATATACCCTCAATTACATATTTTTATAGATACTAATAATTACGTATATATTTTCTCGATATTACTTCTATGAACTGAAATAATTTGTTCCTTTAAAATATACATAATTATACTCGAACAAAAAGGAAGATCATACTGATAACATAGTATTTTGATTATATATATCATACAATACTATAAGTAATCAAAAAGCGATTATTTATATACTATTTTCTAAAGGTTGTTCATTTTTATCTATTGAAGGTACTATATATTCAATGAGAAGTAACAAAATGTACAAAAATCAGCCAAAGTATACAATACACTACGGACTATCTACACACATACAGACCATACAAAACATACGTAACAACATCTGTGCTCGTTTTATGGTTAATTACATACTTTTATATATATTTAAAATCCACAAACTTCCACAATTATTTTAACTTAAATTTAATTTCTACGTTATTCGTACATTGATATGTACATAGTTTTTTATATTTATAAGTATGGATTTGCGTTTGTACACATCATTACATAGTATAAAACAAAGTAGCTTTCCGCTGTCTGTCCCTATGTATGCTTAGATCTTAAAAACTACGCTACGGATTTTAATGCAGTTTTTTTAACAGATAGAGTGATTCAAGAGGAAGGTTTTTATGTATGATACATGCATAGTTTAGTGGAAGGACACTTATAAGTTCGGATTTTTTACTTTTAGATGGAACGAAGTGCGCCGGGTCAACTTGTACTTATTAAGTGTACAAACTTTCAAAGATAGCGAAAAATTCTTATATGATTTCAGGCGTTTCTTATAAAATTTTACCCAAATTGATCAAACTTTTAAAAATCGAGTTTATAAAATCGAAAAACAAGACTAAGTTCCTTTTAAAAATAGGGCGCACCCTGTATACTATTGCGTCATCAGAAAATATCTGTTGTAACGACTAAATTCTAAAAAACAAACAATAAACGTCAAACTAAAGGCCTCATATTTCCCAATTCTCATATGTTTTTATAGTTATACATCAACATGTATATACGTTACCACCATAAATCGAGCACAGCCATAACCGTGGTGCATGCAAGCGTAATACCTATGAAAACCTACTTTTACCTGAGCATTAACTCTTCGTCAATATATTGCAAGAGGCTCCTAAAACAATAAGAGACGAAACGTACAGACCTGTGCCACACACATCGGCGCGGTTGTGCACCTTATGTTGTAAGGGGTATGGCTCGGAATTGAATGGCATTTGATGCAGATTTATTCAAATGGTGCAAATTGATGGCGAGAAGATGGAAGGATATACGGGATGATTTTTTAAAACCTAATTGAAAATATTGATAATTTATTAATCAAATATACGGATACATTTTTAATTTTGCTGTTTTTATAAATAATTTAAAGGCGCAAAAAAGGATTTCGTAATTAAATCGATCAAACCTATTACTATTGATATAATTTGAGCTTTTATTATGATTCCAAATGAAAATATTTTATGTTTCACGTAAAAAATTAATCCACACTGACATGGTCGAATACAAATCAATATATCTATTTTTGCGAATAATTTTGAATAGTTCCTTATGAATTATTGTCATATCGACAATTCATCAAGCAATATTTAAATTTTTTATACAAAGCTCGGATCAAATATGAAATCAAAGGAAAACACGTTCTCGCCTACAGTGCACTACTTACTATCAATTAATTTATATTCTAATGGCATTTATACTTTATAAAGACAATTCCAAACCATACCCATTTTATTTGTGCACTTAACAACTACTCGGCTACGATAATAAAAAAAAGACACACTCCAATATGTCCTTGAAATGAATGAGTGAACGGAAAATGAACGAAATCGTAACCGAGTAACACCGTATAAGCTCATTCAGTAACATTGCGTCATTCAAATGGTTCATTATGTTTTTCTGTTGTATTTTTGATACTAGATTAATCCCGCGGCTTCGGTCGCGTCTATCACGGTAGTGAGTATCCTATGTATTAGCCTAACTTATAAAATGTGTGTGTCAAACTTCAGTGAAATCTGACTGTTAGTTTTGAGGGTAACACAGACATACTCACAAACTTTCACATTATAATATTAAGAAAAAATTGCAAATGTTTATGTATATTTAGAACTATTTCATCAATTAATATTGACCATTATACATAAACGTTATATTCATTGAGATCGACGTCAACCCATTATTGACCCACTGTTGGGCACGGCTCTTCTCTCACAATGAGAGTTATAGGCCATAGTCCACCGCGCTGGTCAAGTGCGAATTGGTGGACATTAATTAAGATATTCTCTGTCAAATCATGACTGTCCCACTGCTGGGCACCGGTCTTCTTTCAGAGTTTTTAGGCGATAGTCTACCACGCTGGCCAAGTGCTAATTAGTAAACAACACACACCTTTGAGATCTTTTTAAAGAACTCTTAAGATATGTAGGTTTCCTCACTTTACATAATAATCAATACAGTTTTAGTCTAAAGAAACATGAGCCATAATGTTTTATTGAGCGTTCATGAATAATGGAGCCCATTCAATTTTTGGTATGAATTAGCAAATAAGTAGACAGTTCACTTGATTACATTTTAAGACTGCCCCTGCATGTATACTGTAACTGACTGTATACAAGTCTGCATATACAAGCCCATACAAGTCTGTAAGTAACCCCATATGATATTGATCGTATTTAAAGTTAGCTACATATACAACCCATGGGGACTTATGGGAGTTTCGTATGTCTCTACCTCACCCTTCAAACCAGAAACTGTCAAGAAGTTTTTATAGCTTCATTATTTCAAGAATTTCATCTAAATTATTTATTTTTTTGGCTGAAAAGTATTTGGTCACATTTAATTTGGCTGGGTTAATAATTAATAATATACCCAGACGAGGCCGGGTCAAATCACTAGTTTGTAAATAACTTTGAAAATACCTTACTTTGAACAATCCTATAATTTATGTTACAACACATATGTGAACAGTAATAGTGAATATTTTTACACCTTAAACTAATGTATAATATAAGTAAGTTTGTATGTGTATGTATAATATATACAGTTGGTTATTGAGTGTAGTGTAAAAATCAAAAATAAAATATATGAATGGATAAATCAAAAGCCATACACACATAAAAAAACGGCACAAAATGTATACATGCAAAATACATACGTATGAATATATAAAAACGTCTGTCGTGTCATCTATGTGCACTCGCTGAACACTCAAAAACATCTCCAAACACTCTATGGCTGTTTGAAATACTTGCAATATTTTATTTTTTTAAATAAATACAGTGCAACCTTAATATAACGTATTACGTGACCACAACAATTAGGCGCATTAGAACAAAAGCGGTTCTGTGCCCCCGCACCGCGCTTCTGTCCGCGCGCGGCCCCTAGTGACGTGCAGTCGGGTGCGGGGGTACGGAACCGCTTTTGATTTAAGCGCCTAATTGTTGTGGTCACGTAATACGTACCTACTTTTACGGAGATTACTGCATTTAATTTTGATTATTAATGTAAGAAAAAAATATGTTACCTATATACTCGATTTTAAATCGAAAATACTTGCAATAATTTGATAAAAATGTGTTTTCACTTATTAGTAGAAGTTATTCGCTATAACAAGATAAGTGCGTAATGCGTTGCGGTGAATAAAATACCTCTTCATAACGAACTTTAGACCAACTTAACCTCAACGTAACAAGCCTCAATTCAACGAATTACTTGATATATAAGGAATATTTACTTGTTCCCGATTTTCCGATTTATTATATATCGAGTTTGCACTGTATTAATTTGACTGTATAAACATTAAAATGAAACTAACTGCCGTCTGTGGTCTCTACCGTCCATGGACATCTGTAAGAAACTTCTTACAGAACAGTAGTTCTCTATGAAGTTAATCACAGATGCGTTGCTACTTCGACAGACTAAGATGGTGTCAATATAAAAGTTAGCCGGCTATCTATTTATTTTATTACCGGCTTAGGTATTACGTATATTATTTACTCTTTATTAAATTTTTACACATATGTTTAGTTTTGAAACAAATTTTTACGTTAAAATATTATTGTACTTTATAATAATTTCAAAAAAACAATCGAAAATTATATTTGTCTTGCAAATGTTTCTAAACAGCCTTTAAAAATAAATAAATAAAACACACACAACATTATTTAACCTCAACCCAGTGAAATTATCACAAATTATACATGATTATACAAAAACAAAATTGTATTATTTAAGGCCGAATTTTTGGAAATTATTGCCGTCACAATCAAAAATCAATATTTATAAATAAAAATAATTAAAATGTTAAAAAAACCGTGTCACCCATAAAAAAACGTGTTAAGTATAAAATTTTGAATTTTCAAACAAAAAAAAAATATTATAAAAAAAAAATATTTTTTTCTAAATAATACCTCAGACTCATTCTCAATATATCATCACCAGTGATCACCCGACACCACTTGCTATAACATAATAATATACAAAAACATAATGTATAATAAATATTATGTATATACTAAATGTACTGACATTGATTTTGACTCTTAAGAGTGTTACAAAATAACATGAAAATAACTTATAATGTGTAATTTTTTTCTGATTTTTGCTAATTAATTAATTTATGTTTTCTATCTTTGAAATTTAAAGTTAAATGAACAACTACAAAGAAACGAAAATTTGATTTCTTTAACACATTACACTAAAATTTATAGGTATTACTTAGTTACTTAGTTAGGAATAAAATATAAATTATTCCCAAAATGTTTGTTCTCCATTAATTTCTAACATCTAATAACCTACCAGATTTGCAAGTCATTAAAACGCATAATTGTAAAAAAAAAAAAAAAAAAATACAGAACCAAATTTTATCAAAAAATTAAAAACAAAAAAATCCAACATCGGCCATTCAAAACCAAAATCAGTACACGTCATCTACAACATCGATAAACAATAAACATGATACCGAGATGGAAAAAAAAAAAACAAAAAAAAGAATAGTACATTAAAAAGCGACAAACAAAATGGGAGACACGACTTACTTTTCACTAGACGGCATAGTATCCGTCGAGAGGTCTTGAGTGAGCGGGTTGTGTTTCGGGCAACTCATGAGAGAGGCCACGCTCCAGTCTTCGCTCGTTTGTCGGTGGTACACTGAGGAAATTATATTGGAAATTAATAACACACACACACGCGCGCTTTCTACTCTCATAGCCCCACACTAGGATTTTCTCCTGTGTCGTGGGTACCAAGGACACACATAAGACGAATACACAAATACCCAAACCCAGAACATGAACCTAAACTCATTCAGATACCTGTCTGGCCAGGAATCCAACCCGGGACCAATGGGTCCCAACGAATGGGACGACGAATGGGGACGAGCAATGACTCGTCAGACCGGTATGGTAATGATCCGCGACGCAGGTCGTCATGTTTGTATACGGAGTCAGTGCATAAATTCTGCGAAATTTTGAGTTATATCCCAATGTTGTGCGATGAAAGCAAAATCACTACATCGCATCAACCCATTATTGGCCCACTGCTGGGCACGGGTCTTCTCCCAGAATGAGAGAGTTTAGGCCATAGTCCACCGCGCTGGCCAAGTGCGAATTGGTGGACTACATAGTATAATACAAAGTCAGCGTACTCGCTCACCAGAGAAGGGCCTAACATAGGCATCGCGCTTGGAGGACTCCGGTTGTCTTCCGTTGGAGATTCCGGAGTCCCCCACGAAGCGCTGAGGACGGCCACCGAGGTTTTAGTGCGGTAAGAATCCCACATAAGCTGCGTCGCTCCCACGGCGTGGGGTACCTTTAGGTTTCCCCTCGAAAAAAAGAGGTACCGCCCTTTATTCTTATGATCTACAATGCCTCACCGTTCCGTTTGACCGTGCCCCATGTTTTCAAAGCGTCCTAAAATGTCTCGCAGCCTCACCGTGCCGTTTCACAGTATCTCCATTATTTTTAGGGAGCCTAAAATGTCTCGACACTCACCGTTCCGTTTCACAGTGTCTCCATCGCTCCGGGTGACGTCAGCGCTGAAGTTGATCAGCTTGGGCATGGAGCGGAGGCCGAGGTCGTCCTCCGCGTCCAGGTCGATGATGGGGGAGTCGTCGTACACGCCGGACCGTCGGTCCGCGTCCCTCGCCTCCTCCGTCATCAGGCGGACCTGGGAAACGCGTGGTTAAAAAATATTAAATAAAAAAATTAAAAAAACTATTCGGGTGTGCCACGGTAGGAAACGTGTTTTCTTTGCCAACACAGATAAATAGGAATACGATCGTGTAAATACTTTACTTAGGTGTGTTCCATAGATACCGTTGCAACGTTAATTCTTTGCGGAGTATATTTTTTAGGCGCGGGACTTAAGTTTCTTTAAGGCAAATGCAAGGATTGCGCGTCTGCATTCGTATGCAACGATTCGCTATACTTGCGTTACGTCTGCCAGTCCCCTACTCAGTCGATGGCGTCCACTGGCTACCCACGGCCCGTATGCGTACCCGCGTGTCACTCTGCATTTTCCGTATGCGTATCTGGGTGACGTCACTTATTTCGCCATATCCCGCGTGATATTAGGCCAGAGCGCATTAGTCACGTGACGTCAGCCAGCTGCTCGCTTGTTGCGTGCGCATCCGTCAGCCAGCCTCCAACTCCCAGCCAACCAGCCAGCCAGCCAGCCAGCCAGACACAAAGCCACCCACCCGCCGCCCACTACCTCTGTTCCTGCGTGATGTCAGTCCGACGTATTTTCTGCACGCGTAACTGAATGACATCAATCAGCTCCTTACATCCCGTACGTACCTTGACATCAAGCAAGCACACACTGTCGCACGTTAGCTAGCTGCCAACGCCTCGCTACGCGCTGGGCTGATGCCGTGCAGGTATGTGTACCTGCACACACTGCGCGGCGTTAGCCAGCTCGCCGCTCCCCGCGTGGCGTCAGCCCAGAATGTACACACCGCGCGACGTCTGCCAGCACCCCGCTCCCCGCGCGACCTCGGCCAGCACCCCGCTTCCTGCGTGACGTCGGCCAGCACCCCGCTTCCTGCGTGACGTCGGCCAACACCCCGCTCCCCGCGTAACGTCAGCCGGCACCCCGCTCCCCGCGTGACACCGGCCGGCACCTGCGTGGAGTGACTCACCCTGGCGGCGGGCGCGGCCAGCAGGCTGCGCGGGCGCGGCGCGGCGCGCGGGGAGCCCGCCACGCGCCGCCCGCCGCGCCCCGTGTGACGGGAAGCGATCCGCTGCGGGACGTCTGAAGGCGTCTGGGACAGGAAAATTTGGAAGTTAACAAAATAAGTGCGTTATAAGTACGTATGAAATAAGGCGCCTGTCACGGGAAAGGTTAAGAAATTAATTTAACACGAACTCAAATGAGTCACTAATACGTTCCGAATTATAGCAAATGTAAATGAAAAGTGTATAATGCACTCGTAAAATAAACAGCTCCGTCCGTAGCGTGGTTTGGCAGTGGCGCGCTGCCCAATCAGTTTGCATGTACCGTTTAAAAATATATACTTCGGTCCTTCGAACCGTATAAAGAAAGGTCGGGTCAAAAGCAATCGTAGAAACCTAAACTCTCAAGTAACAAACACACAAACTTTCGCATTTATAACATTAATTATAACATTTATAACATATATTATACATAAAAACCTTTCTCTTGAATCACTCTATCTATTAAAAAAAACTGCATTAAATCCGTAGCGTAGTTTTAAAGATCTGAGCATACATAGGGACAGACTTTGTCTTGCACTATGTAGGGTGCGTTCCATTAGACGTTTACAAATCGCAAGCTTACGACCGCAGTTCTTCCCATTACATTATCTCGTGAGCTTCACTGACGTATTGTCTACTGGAACGATCACTTCGACCCACCTTGTTAGATGGGTCGTCGTGAGCGTCGCGCGGGCGTAAGTCATGACGTCATGAGCGACGTATTCGCCGCGACCACAACGACCGCGCTCGTCTTGTGGAGCGTCTTCTGGAACGCGGCCGTAGTGGTAACGTATGTAGCGGTTGATATAATAAAAGACGGAAGGACTGATAATAAACGTGTATTGCACACGAGATACAAGATAGAAGTGGCATAAATATAAAAGACAAAATATTAAGTTTAAAATTAATCGACCAATGACAGAGGGCGGACGATTTAACACAATGGGATGCGTTCGCGCCATTGAAAAGTGGGCGGAGCTAAATACGTCGGTCTTATCGCTAAAGTGACGTCACCAAAGATAATACGATCCTTGTTGCACGTTGCACGCATTTTGTTGTCAGTAACTACTTGCCACACGTATAACAGAGCACATACCCCGTCTTCGTCCAGCTCCTGACTGTTGCAGTGGCTGGGCGGGTTGGAGTACTTCTGCAACAGCTCGATCGCCAGCCGCTTGTTCATGTCTTGCTGGAAGAACGCGTGCTGTGGACAAACGGACAACATTCAACCGATGAACGCTACAAATGTTGTATTAAGGTAAATTATTTGAATGTAAAAAAATATTACATTTTCAACAGATCAATATCTAACAATAAAGTCGCCAGCTGATATGGCTGGTTTATAATTCCAATTGATTTAAATAATCTAAAAATTACAACTCGAATTTCTGTGTCAACTGAGGTTGCTAGAGGTGGTAGAACCAGTGTAGTTCGACCGGTGAGGTACCACCGTGACACCAATTTCTAGCGTGAAGCATTTCTTGCGTTCCGGTAGAAGGGTGTGGTCGCCGGCACACTAGGGAGTAGCAACGCATCTGTGATTGACTTCAGATGGAATCCATGTTCTGTATGAAGTTGATTACAGATGTCCATGGGCGGCAGTGACCACTTACCATCAGGTGAACTGCATGCTCGTTTGCTACTACAGTAATTTTTTTTAAATGTATTTATTTGGAACTTATTAACAATACTGAGTAAAAGCCATTTACAAATTATCATTTATAACATTAAAAGAATAAAAATGATCGACACACATCTAAATTAATTGAGGATTTTGGACGGTGTAACAAAAAGGGAAGCATACTAAAAACAAGCACACTAAAAAGCAAACAAAAAGGTATGGAAATTAAAGATCGTTCTAAATTCAAGAAGTCCTTGGTAAGAAGCCGTTTCAGTTGAGAGTAGTTGGTGAAAAATTAATCTAGATCTATAATTACACGATGTTCTATTAAATAAGTTACAAGACATGAATTTCGTCTATATTTTGATTACATTTCCGACGGATCAATATCTAAAAACAAAGCTGCCAGCTAATATGGCTGGTTTATATTTCCAATTGATTTAAGTTATCTAAAAAATACAACTCAAATTTTTTGTGTCAACTGAGGTGATTCAAATTTTGACAATTTTCGTCCAAACTCCATGATTGCAACTTAAATATCGGCATTTTTTTATCTGATTGAAGCAGCAAACGAGCATGCAGTCCAGCTGATGGTAAGTGGCCACTGCCACCCTGTAACGACATCTGTAATCAACTTCATACAGAACATGGGTTAAATCTGAAGTCAATCACAGATGCGTTGCTACTCCCGAGGACTATGATGATCGCCTCATGTGAAAGTGTGCCGGCAACCACACCGTTCTATCGAAACGCAAGAAATGCTTCACGCTAGAAATAGGTGTGTGAATTGCAGCTCGTACATCAAAAGTTGTAAATCAATCATCGAGTACTGTCGCCCGAGCATCGAAGGTCGAATCTGACATATCGACAATTGTAGGTCAAACATTGATGATAAAAAAAAAGGAAAACAGAAAATAACAGTTTTAAGGTTGTTGCATTATCAATAGCAACAGTTTAATACAGTACATTGAAAAAAAAAACATTGGTGATTTATGCTAGAACGTCGAACAACGGCGATTTTTTTTTTATTTGACTGAAGTAGCAAACGAGCATGCAGTCCACCTGATGGTAAGTGGTCAATGCCGCTCATGGACACCTGTAATCAACTTCATACAGAACATGGGTTCTATCTGAAGTCAAACACAGATGCGTTGCTACTCCCGAGGGCTATGATGGTCGCCTCATGTGAAAGTGTGCCGGCAACCACACCCTTCTATCGAAACGCAAGAACTGCTTCACGCTAGAAATAGGTGTGGCGGTGGTACTTCCCCGGTCGAACTACACTGGTTCTACCACCTTCAACAATTGCAATACGTGTCTCAAAGTTTGCAGCTCAAATATCATCGATAGTGGCTCGAACATCGGCGGTTGCAACACGTAACACAAAGATTGCAAGTCAAACATCATCGTAATCGTTCAAACATAAGACGGTTGCAATGAAATTAAATGTCTTCATTTTGCTTAGCACTACGGGGGGACCCACAAATTGTCAGTTACATATTTTTTTTTTTACTACCACCGGATCGGAACACGACCGCAACTGAAAAGATCCGGCAAGAAACTCAGTGGGCTTGTCTTTTTTCTTTGTATATGTTTTTTATTGCCAACTTGTTTTTACATGGGTAATAAAAGTTAGCTCCAGTAGCTTGCCTTACTTAATACATGCAATGCGTCCGTAACACTTGCAATACGTAGCTCAAAGATTGCAGCTCAAACATCATCGATAGCCGCTCGAACATCGACGGTTGTAGTTCGAACACCGACGATTTTTGCATTAACATCGGCGGTTGCAATTTTTACCTAAAAGATTGCAGCTCATTTTGCCTTAGTCGCTTACAACTAGTCTCTCTCTTTGGTGGTCTAGTGGTACACTCTTGGCAGAGTGGTCGTGGCATAATGATGACGACTGGTCAGTCGCCACAGCTGTCTTTGCCAACAGCTCTTGCGATTCTTCGCCACCGGCTTCTTTTAAGGGCATTGCGGCTACACTGGACAATCGAGCACTGTGTGGTAGTTTTTAGAAGGTCTGTCCAGCGTGTTGGAGATCTACCGCGTGACGTCTTTCCCTCCACCTAACCATGAACTACCAGCCCTACCAACGAGACAACTAGTCTACATACTAACTAAACCTCACCTGTAAGAGTTTATCAGCTGTGGGCCGTTTCTTGGGGTTCTTGGTGAGGGCCAGTTTGAGGAAGGCGTGGAACAGCTGGGACCAGCGCTCCCGCTCCTTCAGCTGGGGCGGCTTGAAGCCAGACTTGGACATGAGGAAGAGGACCCGCATGGGGTGTAGCTCGAACATCGGTGGTTGTAGCTCGGCTAACTCTGTGAATTTTTTTTATACAAAATTATGTTTTATTTATAAAAAACTGAAATAGAAAACGAGCATCCACCTGATGAAAAAATGAAAAAGATGTGTGCGTGTACTAGCGTATACTCGTAAGAAGTGAAACTTCATAATGACGTTATTTTTCAAAAAATAATTTACTATATGCAACTTTACAGAAATTGGTTAAATAAAGTTAAATTAGATAAAGTTTAATAAAAGGCTTTTATTAAACTTTATCTAATAATCTAATTTATAATAATCTATCTAATATCACGCGTGGTAGGGATAAGAAAAAGATGGCGCGTAACGAAAAAATGTTACACTAAATTTTTTTCCAACCCCGATAATGAAGTTTCACTTCAAAAAATGTCATTATTTGGCATTCATCACATCAACGAACCCTTACCGACATTCGCGAATGCGAATGCTGATGTTGGTACTTCTTTTCAGTTTTTGGTGTAGGGTGCAGGAGGATATAAATTTTGCGACCTTTTTTTCAGTTGTCAAACTTCAGTTCAAATTGAATTTGTATAAAGAGCTTTCCGTTTTGCAAAACACATTCGCACAACTCTTGCGAATGCGAATATTTAAAAACATGCGAATATTCGTTACATCCCTGGTCCCCATATATATGTAAGTTTGTGCAAGCATGTGTGTATTGGACACATGACAACTCTAAGGTTTTCTGGAAGAGATGGCTATTTTAGGCTTTCATTTTTGTTCGTTATATTTTTGTGTTTGGTGTACAATAAAGCTGTTTTGTATTGTATTGTATGGCGCAAAGAGGGAATAGAAGGGACCTAATCCATCCATCCATCAGCCTTTTGATGTCCACTGCTGAACATAGGCCTCCCCTAAATGGCGCCACTCCAACCGGTCCTGTGCCCTCTGAATCCAACGGTTTCCCGCTGTCCTCTTCAGGTCATCGGTCCATCTGGTAGGGAGGCGACCTGTACTCCTTTTGCAGCACCCCCTGCCCCGCCGTTTACCTTGGCCGCTACCGTAGCCCGGCGGGGCTGCCGGGGACTGGGGGCCGGGCCGGGAAGGGACCTAATATATTGCATGGATATTGCATCAAAATTATGTTCGCATTTTGGGGAGTTTTTACAGCTTTGGAAAAATGCATACCAATAGCTGTGATCCCACACGCCCAGATGTCGCAGAGCTGGTTGTAACCACCTTTCCTCTCCACAGCTGCCACCTGGAATGACAATCGTATCGTATGTAAATGACAAGATATATCTACTTTGCACTAAAATTAAAGGAGCAAGAAAAAAATCCAAATTTTTGGGTGATTTTCAACAGGTCGTAACTTGAACAAAAATTGTCTTACAGGAAGTAAAAAAATTGCAGTACCAAGTGTCTAGTTCTTGGACCTGCTCTTAAATTTTTTCAATAATCTCAAGAAAACCATATTTATTTTTTAGCTACAATTTTATTTACTTTATTTTAATAGCTATAAAGGCGTCCCCAAGAAATGGACATACAAACAAATAAACAAACAAACAAACATACATACATAAATACATACATACATCCATACGCTCCAAAAAACAGTACCTTCTTCCTAACGTAGTCGGGTAATCAATGGAGCATGCCTGAGATTTGATCCTAGGGAGATTAGTTGTAGAGGTCGAGATTCAACCATTAGATAGTTTAAATGACAGATTATGAATGATGAATAATCAAAATCTCAAACCAAAAATCATACAATTCGATTAATAGTCAGTCCATCAGTATCCATAGTATGTAATAATATAAACATACAATAAACACCGTACCAGTTATACACAATCGTTATTATTTAAATTATAAATCCAAAATGTTTTATTTATAGGTTAAATTAATGCAGACTATGACGCCGTCAGGTCTACCCGCCATTTAAAAACAATGGTGTTTCAGAGGCATAACGCAAAGCCTGTCCCCTCCACTCTCTCCGTAAGTCACTCAGCGGGCTCACTGAAAACCAGCGCCGTGGTGCAACGCGCCATGGCATTAGTGCTGAGTTGAGGATACGTGCAATTGATTTTAAACATTTTAAAGAACATTTTTAAAAGTTTTCCCTGTAATGTAATAATTAACGTTGTATGCGTGTAAGCTTTTTTTTACTATTTTATGTTTTATGTATGTTGCGTTTGGAAATAAAGATTTTTTTCTTTCTTTCTTTCATCATCCATCCATCCATCCATCAGCCTTTGAAAGTCCACTGCTGGACATAGGCCTCCCCTAATCTGCGCCACTTCTACCGGTCCTGAGCCATCTGAATCCAGCGGTTACCCGCCGTCTTCTTCAGGTCATCAGTCAACCTGGTCGGGGGGCGGCCTGCACTCCTTTTGCCCAGACGTGGTCTCCATTCGAGGACTCTTCTGCCCCATCGGTTGTGTGTCCTACGAACGATGTGGCCTGCCCATTGCCACTTCAGCTTACTAATTTTGAGAGCTATGTCGGTAACTTTCGTTCTCCTACGGATTTCATCGTTACGAATTTTGTCACGCAGGGAAATACCAAGCATAGCTCTCTCTATAGCTCGCTGAGCGACTTTGAGCTTACGCACGAGGCTCACAGTAAGGGACCACGTCTCGGCATCATATGTCGTCTTTAGCAACACACATTGCTCGAACATCTCGAATATTCAGTAGTGCCATGAAATCTATAACATGATGAATGCTGGTACCTCGGGCGCCATCCAATACGGCGTGCCGATGAACGACTTCCGCTTGTTGATGGTGGCCGTTATCTGAGCGGACACGCCGAAGTCCGCCAGCTTCACGTCCCCGCAGTCCGTCAGCAGAATGTTTGCTCCCTTTATGTCCCTGGAATGTGGAACGGTGCAGTGTAAATAAGTGAATAAAAGTGACAGAAGAAAGATTGAAAAGAGAAGATTAGGCAACGTTTGCGGCATTGTAAGTCGCTGGACTATAAATTATACAAAGAACTTCTTTAGCTTATTTTGAGCTTCTTTAAGTAATTGACCCGTTTGGCCAGGCGGTTGTCATACGAGTTACGAGAAGCGATTCCCGGCCAGACAGGTATCTGTCTAATGAATTTCGATTCTTGTTCTAGTTCTGGGTGTTTGTTTTGTGTATCCATGGCACCCACGACACCGGAGAAAATAGAGAAGATGACGGTATTGGCCGCTTAACGTCGTAAGCACCAGATGGTGTGGTAGGCTTTAATGGTCACGTGGGCGGAGCTCTGAGGAGCACAGCGCTTGGAGGACTTCGGCTTCACGTCCCTGCAGTCCGTCTTTTTGAGATCCCAGAGTCCTCCTCTTGTCCTATAGACCGGCTTCGCCTCCACCAATGGGGTAAATTTTTAAGGTTTTCCCTCGAAATATAAAAGTGTTTCATGGGAGGGGAGAAGGATCGGCATTAGATGTTTTTGTTTCGAAAGCGGTTACGCTGAATGTTACTTTTCGATAATATCACTGGTCACCATCTTAGTCCCCGGGAGAAGCAACGCATTAATGATTGACTTTAAATGGAACCCTTGTTCTGTTGGACGTTACTTACCTTACTTAATTACGTTAGGTTTCCATGGGCGGCACTTATCAGTGGGTGGTTGCAGTCTCACTGAAGATAAGTGGTCACATTCTCGTTTCCTACTTCTATATTATAAAAAACACTAAAGAAGGACGCTCGTGCTCGGCGAATTGGGAGACACTGAAAATCAGTGGCCGTGGTTCGCCGCGATGAGCCTGATTGTGGACCCTTTTGTAAAAATTTACTGCAGCAATGGTCTAACTTAAAAATAACGTATGCTGCTATTTATACCATATTATTTTGTAATTTTTTTCAAATAAATATTTCTTTCTTTGTTTCGTTCTTTCTTTTGTTCTTTTTTAGTCAGTCGAATCTTACCTATGCATCTTCCCCATACTATGCAAATAGGAGAGTCCCGTGAGGGTCTCCCTGCACATGTATGCTATTTGGAGTTCAGTGAGCGGCCCGGTCACGTGGTAGATATCCTGAAATAAAATATATGAGAACTTTAGTATGCTTCCATTGTGATGCTGCTTACGATACGTTGAGAGATGGCATTATTCAAGGTAGAACCAGGGTAGTTCGACCGGGGAAGTACCACCGCCGCACCTATTTGCACACTTTCACATGAGGCGACCATCATAGTCCTGAGGAGTAGCAACGCATCTGTGATTGACATCAGATGAAATCCATGTTCTGCATTTAGTTGATTACAAATGTCCATGGTCGGCAGTGACCACTTACCATCAGGTGGACAAGTTGCTTAGGGCGTCGTAAGAGGACTTAACGTGTTTAACTGAATCCTCAAGAAAACAACACGTCTGTGGCAAACCTCAGGTGAGACTCTGATTTTATGTGGGGCTGGGTACAGATGTCTATGGGCGGCATTTACCACTTATCATCAAATGAACTGCACGCATCTGGAAGGTGGTAGTACCAGTGTTGTTCGGCCGGGGAAGTACCACTGCCACGCTTATTTCTAGCGCAAAACAATTCTTGCGTTTCGTTGGAAGGGTGTGGTTACTGGCACACTTCTGGATGAGGCGACCATCATAGTCCTCGGGATTAGCATCGCATCTGTGATTGACTTCAAATAGAACCCATGTTCTATGTAAACTTGTTTACGTGTCCATGAACGGCAGTGACCACTTGCAGTGGACTGCATGCTCGTTTGCAATTAGATAAAAAAACGCTAATTTGCTACTTTAATTAAAAAAATAAATAATAACCAGATTTCCTTATTCAATACCAACCTGCAAACTCCCCCCGCCGCAGTACTCCATCGAGATCCACAGCTTGTCTCGGCGCAGATACGAGCCGTAATACGCGACGATGTTCGGATGCCTGCAGTCCTTCATCATGAGGATCTCCTGCTGGATGATCGCGAAGTCGTCCCCCGGCTCCAGCTTGATCACCTTGATGGCCGCCAGCTCGCCGTTCCCGTTGAGTCTCTTAGCCTGTGAGGGACAATGAAAAACGCTCATGTTATTAAACAATTTAGACGTTATACCGGCTTTACAATGGTGAGTGTTCCGAAGAGCTTTTTGACCTGGTGCCTACGTCACCCTTCCTCCATCGCACCACTCGCCGAAGGATGAAGTTCCATCCGCATCAACTGGACCCGTGGCGGTGACCCGTCCTCCACGGTTCGGTTTGCACGGTCTTTCCTACCACGCACGTGCAAGCTGTGGAATGAGCTTCCTCCTGACGTATTCCCAGAGCGCTATGACATGGGGCTCTTCAAGAAAGGTGCAAAAAGAGCTCTCCTTCAAGGCCGGCGATGCATTGGCGTCTCCTCTGGTGTTGCAAATGTCCATAGGCGACGGTAACCACTTTCCATCAGGTGGCCCGTCTGCCTTATCGTTAGGTACAAATATAAAAAAAAAAAGACAAAAGGAAATCAAGTACAGTCGAGGATATTAAAATTTTCTTTGTTCAAATTCACGGTTTCCGCAGTTGCGTTATCAGTATTTGTGGGTTATAAAAAAATGTGGCTATTTTCTTGTATCACCGAAGTGGTATTTCTATTTGAGTTCTTTTATTTAGGGATCTTAGTATCGGAGGCTGAGACTCATTTTGGGTCGTTGCGCCATTGCAGTAAGTTCTACGAGTATTATCGCGGCTAAAAAAAACTTTATTCACAGATGCAGTCTTTGTTAGTAAAATTACTTGGTGTAATCTGTTCGCGTGTAATTTTATTTGAGTCAAGCTCGTCGTTCACGATTTCTGCATTAGCGGCATATGAGTAGAAAATATCCTAATGGTTGAAACTTGTCCTCTCGATGGAGAGGTCCAAGGTTCAAACCCAGGCACGCACTACTGATTTTTATGTTATTATGTGCGTATTATTAATTATCACTGCTTTTTGGTGAAGGAAAACATCGTGAGTAAACCTACAGACCCGAGAGTTCTTTAAAAAAAAGTTTTCGGAGGTGTGTGAAGTCCACCAATTCGCACTTGGCAAATGCGGTAGACTATGACTAGAGGTTGAAATTTTCACAGATGATATATTTATATCGCCGCTATAACAATAAGTACTAAAAACAGAATAAACTTAATATTTAGTATGTATGTACACAACATACACAAAAATCTCGTTTGTTCCATGGTTTTGTGTCGTTGTTGGTACAGCAAGTTAATGTTCGGAACCTTTAGGGCGTGAGTCAAACTCGAACTTAGCCAGAATAGCGGGAAAAACTATCACCATATGAAAAAGTTAATAGATTATAGTGATTATAGATAGATTATATCATCCGCTACTTTCCCCATAATGGATTTCTTCTTAAGTTCTCGCCATAATGAGGAAACTCAGTATAATGAAGAGAATAACTATCTGATTGACATCTTTAGTTTATAATTAAGCATTAAGCTGCATTTACATCTACATATTACTTGACCACCACAATTAGGCGCATAAAACAAAAGTGGTTAAATACCCCACATCTCTCTTCTTACCCCGCGCATCCCCTAGTGACGTGCAGTCGTGTATCGTCTCTAGGTGTTTACGTTAGCCAGCACGTGTTTAATGTTAGTTTAATGAGTGATTGTTGAATTTTTAAAATTATTATTAAATTAGTTGATTATTCGTCAATAAACCTCAAAATGGGTAGGAAAAAGACTATTCGTGGAGGAGAAAGGACTCTTACATTCAAATATGCATTTTTTTTAACAAGAGAAGAGTATTGGGCTCAGCATTCCTGTTTCTCAAGTCGAAAATCGAATGTGTGCTGCAACAGGCATCAGTCTCTTACACACATAAAAAAGAAAGAAAATATTTTATATCTGCGAACATATAAAAACACATGAAAGTGCTTTAATAAATACTCGACCATTGAAAATACACCACCACTATGGTACTATGGTACCACTATATACACATACACCACTATGGTGTATTTTAATAATGGTATAACTCCATACTCTTGGTATTTGGTAATAGAATATACTTCTTATCGGAATGGGAAATCCCTAGTTCTAATGACGTTTCAACTGTCGTGCGCCTAATTGTTTTGATCGAGTAGTAAATAGATGGTCGTGGCAGACAAATTCATATTTTCTATCCCTACATAGTAAAAAAAACAAAGTTGCTTCCAGCTGTCTGTCCCTATGTATGCTGAGATCTTTACTACGCTACGGATTTTAATCCACATTTTTTAATAGATACAATGATTCAAAAGGAAGTTTTTTTATGTATAATGTAGTTTTTTATTTTTGATTTTTAGGCGAAGTTCGCCGGGTCAATTAGTAATTTATAAAAAATAAGAAACTTGACAGATCACAAACAAAAGCATTTTTATATATGTAGATTACTCTATGGGGCCGTTCCCATGGTCAAATATGCACATCATAGAGGTCAACGCATTATTAATGATAGCCGATCATCAACGTTAAATTGTATAACGGTACTTCATATGTTGCATAATAGGTATATTACATTTTATCGGAATCAACTTATAACAAAACAATGATAGGAAATATAGATAGGAAATATAGAAGTAGTACGGTTGATCTTAATTGGTGCCAACCCATTGTTGCCCCACAACTGGGCACGAATCTTCTCTCAGAAAGAGAGAGTTTTAGGCCATAGTCCACCGCGCTGGCCAAGTGCGAATTGGTGATCTTATTAAGCATAGCATATTTAAGCATAGCATATCTGACGAAAACAACGAACAATTGAATGTTTTAAATTTATTTACTTACATTCAAGTAAATATTTGTGTGACGAACATAAAAAAATGAGTTGTTTTTGATGTTGCAGTATCGTCTCAGAGACAGACAGAAAAAATATTCTTTGTTAATGATGTGGATACTTTTTTATTTATTAAATATAATAAATTAATAATATACCTACTTTGTACAATAGACACTCTGATTGACAAAATTTACATAATCCACAAGATGTAAAAACGATCTCACTTCTCATTCGCAAATTCTATGATCACATACATAACTGGTTATAAAAAAAAACCCAGACCGCTATCAATCATCTTAATTTTCGACTTTCTATCGAGTTTCTTTATAATACCACTAGCAGAATCGACGCGACTTCGTCCGCGCAGACTATAATGTAATCTATCCAACCATTATATACATTTGAGCACCACTCCTGGACATGTCCAAATTTTTGAGCAAAATTTTTAGAATAGAATAGAATAGAATAGAAAATTTTTATTTGCAATAATTGTGGTGTAACATGGTCTCAGGTCAATATATATAGTTCTACACAATTAGCCATATACTTTCATGGCGTGCAACTTTTCCAGTATTAAAATTATTTACAGTTTCAAGTTACGTAATTTATTAATATACAATTTTAGCAAATTTTAAATAGTAATATTATTAAATTAATAAGTAATAAATTTAAATTTGACACTTCGTATCACATTACTGAAGTTTTAGCAAAGACGCCTTATATATCCTAATAATAAAAATAGCCTATGTTGTTCAGGGGTAATGTAGCATTCTAATGGAGAAAGATTTTTTAAAATCGGTTCAGTAGTTTTACAGTTAATTCATGTCAAACATACAAAAATACAAAGTTTTCCTCTTTATAATATTAGTATAGATCAAACCGTCGAAATGTCTTAATGGTGAATTTGGACGCACGCTTCGATAGACCTGTTACGGGTACCCTAGCGAATTTAACGAGCCATCCATACACGCCGTATAATTTTTATGTGGCGTACGTACGATCACGAATTTATTCGACGGATGGAAATGACGATAAATGATGCAATACACCTTACAGCTGTAGCATTTCGTCGCTTAAGTTCTAACACCGCGTAACACAAAAATGCCCATTTTGAGTTAATGAAATAATGGTATCTCAAAATAATATAGGCACATGTTAAATTTTCATTAAAATATTATTTTAATATAAGTATATATACACATATATATATATATATATATATATATATATATATATATATATATATTTGTTTTCGAGGGAGAAACCTTCCAAAGGTACCCGACGCCGTGGGAGCGACGCGACCACAGCGTCCTTACCATACCGCCGTCCTTCCCGGGATTGCCTGACCGAACGGTTCGAGCTCCCACTCTAGCCGTCTGCAACCCCGGAAGCCCCTTTTACTCGCCTCTTACGACAGGCAGGGGATGCCGTAGCCCTATTCTGACCCCGAGGCTACAGGGACAATATAAGTATATTAGTATTTTAAACGTGATATATAATTGGGTAGTTCTAGAATTAAAAATAACTATTTGAGACAGTTTATTTGCTCTCCTAAAAAGTTGCTAATTTTGAAAACCGCGGTGTTAGAACTTAAGATACGATACGTCACACACTACGTGGAAATAACTTCCTTCCGAAGTATTTCCGGAGCGCTATGAAGAGGAAGAAGTCAATGACAATATCCTAGATTTTCTCCTAATAGTTTCCTACGACATCCACGGAAAGAGAAGACTTAGTGCTATTTCAGATCGACATTTTACTTATATCTAGCGTGAAATAGCTTTTGCGTATCGTTGGAAGGATGTATGGACTATGTAAGTCCTCGAGAGTAGCGTTTGCGATTGAAGTCGCTTACTGAGATCCATGGGCGATAGTGATCACTTACCATAAAGTTTGTTTTAATCCTACTGAATTAGCAAACGAGCATGCAGTCCCACCTGATGTTAAGTGATCACTGCCGCCCATGGACGTCTGTACTCGACTTCATACAGAACGTGGGTTCCATCTGAAGTCAATCACAGATGCGTTGCTACTCCCGAGGACTATGATGTTCGCCTCACGTGAAAGTTGAAAGTGTGACGGCAACCGCACCTTTCCATCGAAACGCAAGAAATGCTTCACGCTAGAAATAGGTGTGGCGGTGGTACTTCCCCGGTCGAACTACACTGGTTCTACCAACTTCAAGTGGAATGATGCTGATTTGTTTTTTAATGTTATAAAAAAGGAAGAAATTGCTACCTATATCCTGGATAGTCCTTTAGTCATCTCCTACAATATGCACGAATAGACAAGCAGTCGTGTTATTGAAGACCAACACCACATCGTATTTTTTAATGCGTGACCGAGATTCGAATCCCACATTTTTGAGAAACCTCCATGACTGAGCTACCACTGCTCCGCATATCCTATGGTCATTCGTATCGTTGAACGTCCTCGCGAAATCCAATTAGTACGCCGGGTCACTGACCCGCTGACCAAAGACGCCGCGACGCACGGTCGAAAACACCGTCACCTCACACGACCGGTCAAGTGTGATCATGAATTATTTATCAATGAAACCGGTCACACCGTTGCATAGTGAACTTTCGTTTGGTGGTAAAGGTGGTGCTGTAAGGCAGGATAATTTAGCTAACTTTTATTATCTAAGTCAAAAACAAGATTTTATAACAAAAAACTAGGATGAACTGGTGATTACAAGGAAAAAGAGATAAATCCGCTGAGTTTATACCGGATCTTTTTAGTTTATGTTCTGGTCCGGTAATCGTGTAAGAAAGACTATTGTAAATGACAATTCGTAAGTGCCCCCATAGGCTTATAAAAGATAAAGATATTTCAATTCGTCGTTTAAGACGTGAATTGGGTCCAACAGTTTAGCAAGTAAAACATACGTGTTCGATGTTTGCTTCTCTCTAAATTATTAAATTTAAAACACATGCTTTCAACACTCACTGCCCCACAATAGGATTTTCTCCTGTGTTATGTGTACCATGGACACACACAAGACGAATACACAAACACCCAGACCCAGAAAATGAATCTAAACTCATCATTCAGATACCTATCTGGCCGGGAATCGAACCCGAAACCCATTGCGCTTCAGACCGGTATGGCTCCACCAACCGCTCCGCCAAGCGGGTCGTCCTAAATGTCTTTCCCCTAACAACTTAGGTGTCAATGCATCTGTGTCCAAGCTCTGGTGGGGTGGGACTGATCTCATCTGGACTTGATTGCAGACGTCCATGGACGGCAGCAGGTGGAATTCTAGCTCGTTAATCACTTCTATATTATAATAATAAACTTTTTAATTTATTTAAATTTTAAACATATTATTATATTTTAACTGAGTCAAAATAGATCTATAATTTCAATTTAGAGCGTTAATTCGATTCAGTGAATGATGTCTTCGGTATAAAAAAACCGATATGCTTAGGCATGCGGTGCATTTAATTAAATTTTCATATGGTAATTTCACTTATAAATTCGTCGCATAAAAATTTCCCGCCGTGCCGACAGTGAGCGCAGGCCCTTAATGTGCCCTCCAAAGCTTTGAAGGGCGCATAAAATTTTAGACACTAGGAACTCTAGTCCTACGGTCTGTCTGTACATTGTCTGTCTGTCTGTCTTTTACATTGAAAGAGTCTTTTACGTGACGATCGGCGTGGCGGTGCGATTAACATGCCGGTCTGACACGCAGTGTGTCCTGGGTTCGTTTCCTGGCCAGACAAGTATGGGATTGATAAGTTTAGATGCTTGTTCTGGGTCTGGGTGTTTGTGTATTCGTCTTTTTGCGTTTTTATGACACCCACGACGCAGGAGAAAAATGTAATAATTTTCAAGTAATTTTGAACGCACTCGTTAAATATAAAAAGAGGTTTAATTAGCTAAAGCGCATTTAAAAACAATAGCGAGTATTTTGACAAATATACTGACATTTCTGATGTTATGTGTTTTCGTAGTAAGACATTGAATGTTCTATTTCGTTTAATATTTATGTGTTTGTGACAAATGCACGGTGTGTGTAATGTGTTTTTAGTTGATTTTATGTATGTTTTAAGCATTATTTGAAAAAAAAAATACGTTATGCACTCCTTCTCTACGTCCACTATAACCGTGCAAAGTTTCATACTAATCCGTCCGCGGCATATCACTTAAGATGCTTCACAACTTTTTGCTTAACGTATTAATGTATAGATATCTACATATTATTGTAAAACGGCTTGCAATCAAGGTCGTACAGGCTTTATTATTTTAATTAAGTACGTAGTTTATTATACTATCATTAATTATACTATTGTGTTACATAAATAACATACGACCGCATGTGTGTTGCTTTTCGGTGTTATTTGGAACTTGAGCATCACTACATAGTATAAAACAAAGTAGCTTCTCGCTGTCTGTACGCTTAGATCTTTAAAACTACGCTACGGATTTTAATGCAGTTTCTTTTAAAAGATAGAGTGATTCAAGCGAAAGGTTTTTATGTATAATATATTCATAATAAACAGGAGAAAGACTGATAATTTCAGATTTTTGACTTTTAGGCGGAACGAAGTTCGCCGGGTCAGCTAGTAGAATATAAAGTCTACCAAAATTTCAAATTTCGATCTTTTTATTAAATCAGAGTTCGAATATAAAAAAATGTTAGTGTCACGTCATGAAAGTTACCCAGTGTCCAAATTTTATGATTCTAAAAATAGTAGATGGATATTTTTAAGTATTATAAAAAGCTAAGTAATCAAATTGGTTATGGTTTGGCAATGGGAGATCTCCCGTCAGGCGAGGTGATCATGCCTGGGGAGCGGCCGTGCTCCGACAGTTGATGTTCGGAACTTGTATATATGCAGGATTCTGAGAATGCTTCGATAGCGTGTTTCAGAATACTAGTAGCGCCATCTCTTGATGAGTAGCGGGAGGTCGCCACAATGTTACGATTTTAGATGATTTAAGATACAAATATTTGAGTATCATCGAGATTATATCTTTCAATTACGAAATCTCAGTTGCAAAACAGCAATATTTTATGTACCGTCAAAATCATTCTACCATATATTACATTTATGGTGTCTACGATACAGGGAAACTTTGTTAATCGTTACTCTTTAGAGATTCGAGGTCTCTATTTATAATCATTTATTTTATGAATAATTATTGATTTTAAAAGAAATAATATAAATTTATATATGGTAGAACCAGTGTAGTTCTCCCGGGGAAGTACCACCGCCACACCTGTTTCTAGCGGAAGCAGTTCTTGCGTTTCGATAGACGGGTAAGGTTGCCGGCACACTTTCATATGAGGCGACCATAGTCCTCGGGAGTAGCGACGCATCTGTAATTGACTTCAGATGGAACCCCATGTTCTGTATGAAGTTACTTAGAGATGTCCATACGGCAGTGACCACTTACCATAAGATGGACTGCTACTTCAACGTTATATAAAAAAAGAACGAAATGTTTCACCGGGGATTCCTCCTCGGTCCACCAATCGCTCCGTCTATTTCCAGCGTGAGCAGATCTTGCCTTGCGGTGGAATGGTTTAGGTTGCCGGCACTTTTATACGAGCTGACCATTTTATTTCTCGAGAGTGGCAATGCATTTTTTTTACATTTTAATAAACTCGTTTGGCCTCGACCTCACCTGATAGAAAGTGACGATGAGGCCTGAGGTGTGGCACGCTTGTCTAGAAGGAGCCTATTCACTCTTGCTTTAAAAACACCCAGATTGTATTTTTCGAGAAACACAGATGTCGATTGACTTCAAACAAAACGCCTGTTACCCATGAAACTACTTACAGGTTTGCTTGGGCAGTAGTCGCCACATATGACCGTCAGATTAAATACTCGTGTGCTACAACGATTTAAAATACCACTTCTTTGAGTAATTTACGGAAGAGTCCGTATTATTTTCCACCAAAAAAAAACCACCTGCCATACGATATCCGAAGGGCACACATCGCCGCGTCCGCTCACGCCACTGAAGTTCAAAGGGCTGTACCTAGAACCCGGCATTGACCCACATACATATTTACCGAAACATCTGGGAAACACCGTGTTTGGATACGGATGGATATACTTCTCTGTTACTTGGTATTTTTCATCCTAATAAATTCCCTGTTTTTAACCGACTTCCCAAAGGAAACAGGTTATCTATTCGTCACGTATATTTTTTATAATTAGGTAGTTTAAAGATTACTTGTCACCCGTAGCATCGGTCGAAATTCGACAGTAATTTCAAAATTCAAAAACTAAACTTCATATTGTACAAAGTAGTACCAATATTTCTCTAATTCAAATAAAATGTAATAATTTTCAAGTAATTTTGAACGCAATTGTTAAATGTAAAAAGTTAGCTAAGCCGCATTTAAAAGCAATACCGAATATTTTTGACAAAGACAGTGACATTTCTGGCGTTATCTGTTTTCATAGTAAGACATTGAATGTTCTATTTCGTTTACTACGTATGTGTTTGTGACAAATGCACAGTAGTGTGTGTACTGTGTGATTGTATGTATGATATATGCATTATTAAAAAAATATTAACATTCTGCACTCCTCTACGTCCACTATAACCGTGAAAAATTTCATACTAATCCGTCCGCGGCATATTACTTAAAAATACGTCAAAGTTTTTGCTTCACGTATTAATATAATAATGCTTATAAATAAAATAATATATGAACGGGAATGCGCACTCGGTACACATTCCAAACTAAGAAACTTGATCATATCATAGTTCAAACAGTTACCGAGGTACTTGCTTTCTTGCGATAGTGGACTATTTGAAGTTTCTATATCTATGTTTTATTAAATGTTTATAGTTTGGGCAAGTTGTATCAGAGTGTACAGGGCTGGTACAACTGTCAGAAGGATTAAGGCTTCAGCCCAGCTTCAACATCGGATAGTAAGTGGTCACTCACGCTCATGCAAGTCTGCAGCCAACTCAATATATAGCAGGAATTGTAACAAATACACTTTTTACACTCATAGCCCCACAGGACTCACACAAAGACGAATACACGAACAACCAGACCCAGAACAAGAATCTAAACTCATCATTTAGACACCTGTCTAGCCGGGAATCGAACCCGAGACTCACTGCGTATCAGACCGGTATGTTAACCGTCGCACCACGCGGGTCGTCATCGACCAATACGACCATCGCAGACTTTGATGGTCGCAGTATATGTAAGTCAACCGACATCCACACTCTTCCACTGTCAAAGTATACCCATTCCACTGGCGTTCCATGATGTTCATTTGGGAGGAAGGGGTGTTTGACCTGACGAAGGAGGAGAACGGCGGGTCAGGATATTTACAGAATTTGATGGCAAAAACTTTTGGGGAGAGCGCAGCATGACTCCCCCTATTTCTAAAAAAAATACTGTGTGACTGATGAACTTATACATATTTTAAGGATCCCCGAGCTCCTGCGAGTCTTTGGCGGATCCAGGCCAGTGAGTTTCACTGAACCATTTGCAAGGTAACAAGGATATGGTTCAACCGGACAGGTATCACACCTACTTCTAGCGTGAAGCAGCTCATAAGCAGTTCGTGATGAGCCCTCGTTCTGTATTCTGTTACTTACAGCTGTCCATGGAGGCCAGTGACCACTCACCATCAAATGGACTGCTCTTTTGCTACCATAGTCGACCCGCGTGACAGAGCGGTTACCATACCGGTCTGACGCGCAATGGGTTCCAGGTTCGGTTCCCGACCAGAAAGGTAATGAATGATGAGTTTAGATTCATGTTCTGGGTCTGGGTGTTTGTGTATTCGTCTTGTGTGTGTCCCTGGTACCCACGACACAGGAGAAAATCCTAGAAAGCGTAGAAAGCGTAATCTTATAAAAAATATAAAAAAGGTTAACTTTACCTTTGTAAATAACACAAAATTCAATTTAATTACATTACTTATACGTTCAAAAAGCCTTTTAAGCGATAAATATAACGATAAATTGAAGTGGACAGGCCGCCTACAAATATATTATATCGTGTATGCTGTATCAGATTACACTGCTTTAAAGCAGCCAACGACCTCGCGATTAAGGTACACTCGCCTGCTAAAGTGATTAGAAACACCCTGCGGCAAGGCTTATTTTTCGCCTTTATACGCCTTGTAACGCATTGAATGCTCCATGAAACGCAGTTCAGATCAATGGACTCAATCTCTATTCTTACAGCAGACTTTCGATAGGCCACAAGGATTAGTCAGGAGTAGTCTTTCGCTTTCATATGTAGAGTATTAAATAAATTAAAGTCAATTAGAACTAGAATGTTACGTTCACTAACATATTATATCAATTATGGGGGGTATTGGATTCGAATTCGATTAACACACACTGAGTACGCCAAACTCCTGAACATATAAAGAAATAATTGTCTCTTTATAGGTAGGAAATTATTGAAATAATTTTTACAGATTTATTTCAGTTTCAGACGCGTCCGCCCGCCTTGAAATTTGAAAACATCCAACGGAGCTACTACCGCTCGCTCCTAAAAAATACAAAAGGCGGAGCAATTTTGCATCATACTCTTTAATGGAACAACGCATACACATACAATTACTCGTTTATTTACATTTTTAATATAACAATGAGAGCTCAACAGCTCGTGTACGCGACAGTACTCTCAGATGATTCACTCACTTGTCTCACTCCCGTCTTCCGGCAGTCTGGAGCTGTGGGGGAGTCAGGGATGGGGGAGGGGGGGGGGGGGGGTTAAACAAAGGGTAACCCGCGTCGACATTACGGACCCCGTGCTTCGCTAAACAAAGTGGGATGACATAAATGCGTAGAGTAAGCTAAGAAATGAACTATAAAGGCACAGACGTTGGCAGGATGGTTGGATCCTTTGGAAATAGTGCTTGAAAGGGTGTCATCAAAATCATCAACGTAATTGATACAGTCATGCTAAGCTGGTTTTTAAAAGTAAAAAGTCTTGCAGTTGGCTATTAGGGAAAAATAAAAAGGACTTAATGCGAAAACTGTATTTTGTAGGAATAATAAAGTTGTGTTCCCATTTCGGGGAATTTCTTTAAAAGAACGTGATATTTTTGTTTTGTTTGGTTTTTTCTAGCACGAAATCGTCAAATTTAGATTAACTATAAGATAGACTTCGTTATTAGGAGTAGTTTCAATTCGTAAACTCCAAATTTCCAAAATTTTGAGATTTTGAATTTCGTTCTTACTTACGATATTGGCCATCGTAGTGTTCTTAAGGAATGACTAGAAGTAGCCCGAGACTTTGTATGTATCGACTCACACTAAATAATACAACCACTTAACTCATATTAAAACCTAGGTAGAACTAGATAGAAGTACTGGTGGTTGGTTTTACTGGTGGTAGATGGTGAAGGTGGTAGTTCAGTGGTTCAGTTCAGTAAGACATTGAATGTTCTATTTCGTATGTGTTGTGTTAAATGCAAGGTAGTTTATGTAATGTATTTTAAGTTGATTTTATGTTTGTTGTATGCAATATTTGAAAAAAATATTAACATTTGGTAATCCTTCTCTACATCAACTGTAACCGTGCATAATTTCATCCTCCTCCGTTCGCGGCAAGTATCTTAAAAACGAATCACAAGTTTTTGCTTCACGTATTATAACATTAATATTATTTATTAGATGTCCTTGGTTGTCAGTGACCGCTTATCATCAGGCGAACTGCATTTTTACTATAATCTTATTAATATTATAAATGCGAAAGTTTGTGTCGATGTATGTTTGTTTATTACTCCTTCACGCAAATACAGCTAGCGTTGAAATTTGGTACTCATTACTAGGTAGGAGACTAACTTAGTCTACGAACTAAACCACATCAATTATTTACTTTTTAAGTTAAAACTACTTCCTTATATTAAAAGACCTTAATAGTTGTGACGGAGGTGCCACCACACTCGAACCACGTAGGATAGTAGGAACACCTTTACAGAATAATATAATTATTACTGAATCTAAAAGCAAGCCTCAGCTAGTTCTTGACGACCGTCTATGATGACCCGCGTGGCGGAGCGGTTACCGTACCGGTCTGACGCGAAATGGGTCCCGGGTTCGGTTCCCGGCCAGACAGGTATCTGAATGATGAGTTTAGATTTATGTCCTGGGTCTTGGTGTTTGTGTATTCGTCGTGTGTGTCGATGGTACCAATGACACAGGAGAAAATCCTAGCGTGGGGCTATGTGTGTAGAAAACGTGTGTGTGTATTTTTTCTTATTTCCAAAAGGTATTTTTCAAATAGCCGTTTTCCGCCTTCGCCTTCACTCAACGCCACTCATAAGCCGAGTGCACACGGCTCAAAGGCTAGAACATAACAATCAAAAGCTAGTGCACACAACGGCTAAAGTTAAAAGGTAAGCGACAATACGCGTCGATCAGAGAGCAATGTACTATAGGTTTAAATTGTTCAGTTGTGCCCCCCCAGTTGATCAGTTGTTGGGACTTGTTCATTTGTCTTTTAGCGTGCACTTCGCATACAAAATAGTTTTTAAACTATTGCATAGTTTTTATCGCGGTCTTTGAACAAGGCGACCGAATCAAGAAATTCCGTAACGAAAAAAACCTAACAGCCCCCACTTGTATGTACCCTACCATGTAGCGCGGCCGAGCGTTCGCTTAGCGTGCATGTACTGGTATATGGTACAACAATACGAAGCTCGCACGGATCGAGACGAACTGCTCGGAAATCGGACGAATAGGTAAGGAGCTGTTAGTGAGAAAGTATATTGTATCAAAGAAAATAACTTGAATTAATATCAAAAAAAAAAAAATACTGCAAAAAATAAATAAATAATTATAATTGCATAAGTTGATAAAAAAATGCTATGCAATAGCTTTACTGCGGCAGTCCTCGAGTGCCGCACGGTTTTTTTAATAAAATGAAGTAGCAAATGAGCAGCAAATGGGCGCAGTGACCCCTTAGCATTAGGTAGACTGCATCCACCTAATGCTGAGTGGTCACTGCGCCCATGGATAATAAGTAACCATAGGCCTATCTGAAGTCAATTACAGACGCGGTGCTACTCCCAAGGATTAGGATGGTCACATCATATGAAAGTCAACCCACACCTGCATTTTTCTATCGAAACTCAAACTATTTCACGCTAAAAAAAGTGATGCATTGGAACTTCCCAGGTATATATACTTTTTTTTTTGTTTTCGAGGGGGAAACCTTCCAAAGGTACCCGACGCCGTGGGAGCGACGCAGGGTTATGTGGGATTTTTACCGCACTAAAACCCCCCGGTGGCCGTCCTCGGCGCTGAAAAGGAGGACTCCGGGATCTCGAAACGACTTCAACCGGAATCCCAGGTATATACTTATGTGCTAATACTAGTATTAGTAAGCATAAAAAAAAATCAAAAACGCAACTGCGTTAAAATATTTTTACCATACGTTTAGTGAAAATCAAGCGTATCGTTAGGTTCGTTAGATACACTGTACTGGTAATCCCATTATATAAAAAAAACGAATAGAAATAAAATTAAAACGTTTTGATTTCAAAGTAACGACAAGTGAAAACACATCTATTTAATCTACCTATAAGCCGAGACTTATCTATTGACTCGAGTCAACGCAGTGCAAATACAGGGTTGTCACTTATTAATATAAATATTTGTATGTTTCTTTAAAGAATTACAAAATATAACAATCACGCTTTGTACACTCATAGCCCCACACTAGGATTTTCTCCTGTGTCGTGGGTACCATGGACACACACAAGACGAATACACAAACACCCAGACCCAGAACATGAATCTAAACTCATCATTCAGATACCTGTCTGACCGGGAATCGAACCCGGAACCCATCGCGCGTCAGACCGGTATGGTGACCACTCCACCACGCGGATCGTCGGATTAATAAATAATCTTGGAAAACGCAGAAAATGTATGTATGCATATGTCTCATTATATTTTCGCTACGTATTTAAACAGACTCGTTATAATTTAGTCCAAGATTAGATACTTTATTCTTTATTGCATGTATTTGACGATTAACTTTCTTTATGTCATATCACTAAGACTACATGGTAACTATATAGAAACCTATAGTCAGTATACTTGCGGGACTTTACAGATTTTCCCAGTTATTTTTTTGCGTAATTCGTTATTATTCTACCATGATTTTGTATTTATCAACCTGCGTGCACGAATTACATTAACTTGAATATGTATAACCTAACACAGTACAGGTGGCAACCCTACACACAGTGCACACCCCGTCACTTTCACCCTCGCCCGCGACCTTGCCCGGGCATCGAACCGGCGGCGTGCCATTGACAATGCCGCCGCGAACCGGATCCGGTGGACCAACGGTCTCGTGTGTCATGCGCGGACCTAGGACTTGCTACTGGTGGCTTCAGGAAGAACTAGTTTCCTTGTGACGTCATCGCTCTTAGCCGTCCCACTGATGAGCTTAGGACATTCATTAATTACGTGAAACTTTCTTTTTATAAGATTGAAGTAGCAAACGAGCATGCAGCTCGCCTGATGGTAAGTGGTCACTGCCGCCCATGGACATCTGTAAGCAATTTCATACAGAACATGGGGTTCTATCTGAAGTCAATCACAGATGCATCGCTACTCCCGAGGACTAAGATAGTCGCCTGATATAAATTGTGCCGGCAACCACACCCTTCCATCGAAACGCAAGAGATGCTTCACGCTAGAAATAGGTGTGGCGGTAGTAACTCCCCGGTCAAACTACACTGGTTCTACCATCTGGTATACATTTAGGTAGACATTTAGGGCGTATTGTGATAGAGTCCAATGTCGTCCAATGTTGCAGGTGACGGGGGCAAAAAAAATCTTAGCTTAATATTACTAATTTCCTAGGAAAAAATCGGAAAGATTTAGGAAAACTGGTTTGGAGAAAAACAATATTGCGATTTTACTTGGTCAGTTAAGATAAATGTTACCGCCGCTAACAAAAAATAAATTGACCTTATGTATTATGGCCACTTACAATCCGGTGGACAGCTCGTTCGCTACTTTATCACTAATCCAAAAACATACTCGCTGATTGTTTCAGTACGATCCGCAGCGCTCGCTAGACCTGATCAAGACCCGTGTTCTGGGTTATATAACCTCCAAAATTACGTTACTGAAGTCTATAACCTAGGTACACAGACAGACCGAAAGCACCGGCAGCGTAGGCGGCATAGGCATATAGGCGTTTGATTTACAATATTAACATCGACACTGAAAGTGGGCGAACCCGTTTCCATTGTTTGCTCTATAGGTTAACTAGCTCCGCGCATAAAGACTGTGAGGACGACTACGCTATATGTGTATGTACATATGTCTGTGTGTACGGCCCTAGTCCTTCACGAAGCCGTGTGTGTATCTTATTAATACGTGAAGCAAAAACTTGTGGTGCATTTTTAAGTAATATGCCGCAGACGGATTTGAATAAAATTTGGCTCCATCTGAAGACAATCACAGATGCGTTGCTACTTCCGAGGGCTAAGATGGTCGCCTCATATAAAAGTGTGCCGGCAACCACACACTTCCATCGAAACGCAAGAAATTCTTCACGCTAGAAATAGGTGTGGTGGTACTTCACCGGTCGAACTACACTAGTTCTACCTCATTAAACATATAATCATAAATCAATTTACTCAGTAAATGATTGTCAACTCTCACGCATTATATTATAACAAGCAAACACAATAAATTCCTGCTAAACGTCCGAGCAGATAGATCATAAAACAATAATTTCTTCATTCAATACATACAAACGGAATGTGTAACCACACGTGTGACGTCACGAGAACAACAATAATCCAACACCCGGTACGTGTGGTGTCCACATGTTGCGAGTGAAGTTGGTGATAAATAAAAGTAAAGGAGTACGAGACAATTGTTGTTTTATTGTGTTTTAATATTAATACGTGAACCAAAAACTTAGGGTACGTTTTTAACGCATTAGCCGCGGACGGAGGAGTATAAGATTTTGCACGGTTATAGTGGACGTAGAGATGGACTGCAGAATGTTAATATTTTTTCAATTATGCATATATCATACGTAAAACCAACTAAAAACACATTACACACACTACCATGTATTTGACACAAACACACATAATAAACGAAATAGAACATTCAATGTCAACTATGAAAACACATAACGTCAAAAATGTCAGATGTCTTTGTCAAAATACTCGCTATTGCTTTTAAATGCGGCTTAGATAATTAAAACTCTTTTTATATTTAACGGGCGCGTTCAAAAGTATTACATTTTATTGAAAATTGTTACATTTTATTTGAATTCCAGAAATATTCCTACTAATTTGGACAATATGAAGTTAAGTTTTTTAATTTAAATTACGGTCGAATTTCGACCGATGCGACACATGTCATTAAAGGAGTATGAGACACTTGTAGTTTTACTATGTTCTTTCACGTTATACGCTGAGGATTAAGAATTAAATCTTTAGATATGTGGACAATCGGACATGTAGATGGTTCGGTGCTTGCAAATAAACCACCGAATTGATCTTTTCTATACTAAAACCTAACGATAACGCAAACGGGCTTCCTGAATGGAGCCATCGTCGCGTTTGAACATTTGCAACACTAGAATAATCGCTGGCTTTGAAAGACCACTTCACCAGGTGGTAGAATCAGTAGTCCGACCCGGAAGGTATCACCCACACTTATTTCTAGCGTGAAACAGATCTTATGTTTCGATGAGAAAATGTGGTTGCCGGCTCACTTTTATATGAGGCGAACATCTTAGTCTTAATAGCAACGCATCTGTGATTGACTTCAGATCGCGCCCCACTTCTGTACGAATTGCTTACAGATAGATGCCTATGGGCGGCAGTAGCTACTTACCATCACGTGGTCCACGTGATGGTAAGTAGCATTGATCGTTTGCTATTTCAATATGATAAAAAATACTCCAAGTAACCCGTAACGTAGTCCGGTTACTAGGAGTAGTTTCAAGTCCCTGTAGTTACGAGATCAGAATAGGGCTACGGCATCCCCTGCCTGTCGTAAAAGGCGAATAAAAGGGAGCTTCCGGGGTTGCAGACGGCTAGAGTGGGAGGTCGAACCGTTCGGTTAGGCAATCCCGGGAAAGACGGGGCTATGTGTGGTCGCATACCGTCGTAAAGACTAGACGGAGCGGTGGGCCCAGCCGCCCATCTGGGAGGAGCCCGATGGGCAACGCGCTCGGAGGATTCCGGTTGAAGTCGTTTCGAGATCCCGAAGTCCTCCTTTTTAGCGCCGAGGACGGCCACCGGGGGGATTTAAGTGCGGTAAAAATCCCACATAACCCTGCGTCGCTCCCACGGTTTCGGGTACCTTTTGAAGGTTTCCCCCTCGAGAACAAAAAAAAGGAGTAGTTTCAAGTATGCAAAATTTTGCCGAAATTTTCAGTTCTATACTTCCCACTGCGAGATATTTCCAGCTAATATCACGTGAAACTGCGCTACGAAAGCAGGTGTAACAGTGCAAAATGTTTGTTTTTCTTACATCTGAATCCATAATATAAAACACATGCGTTTTCGCATTCTTTCGCAACCGGCAATACATCATTATTATCACCAATACTATAAATATTAAATGACACGTACCGTGACTCAAAAAAGTATTTGTACACCTCGTTTTTTACCAATAACTTCAATTAGACGAATGTCAGGTGAACAAAATTTGGGTGGTTAGTACTTAACGAAGCATAAAAACGTTGTGTATGTATATTAATTTTTAATAAAGAGTAAAAAAAATGTTATTAAAAAAAAACAAGAATTGAGGGGTCAAAAAAGTATTTGTACACTTACGTGTATATCTTTAAACTATCGAAAAAAGTATTTAATGAAGACAAAGCTTCCTTAAATGTTTCATAAACCTTTTTTAGACTATTCTTCGATTATTTATTTACCAATTCAGTTTACAATGAGTATCAAACAATCAAAGAAAATAAAAAAAGTAAAATATGTAAGTCTCGACAAGATTGCGTTATTATTTTTCGGAAAGAAAGAAAAAAATATCAGAAAAATGGAAAAGAGCTGAAGGTAAACATCATGACAATGCAGTACATTGTAAAAAAATTCGAAAGAATGGCTCATACAAATGTAAAACGTAACCCGATCAGGTCAACCGAAGATACTTATGACGAGAGAGCGCCGTACTACCTTTAGAGATGCTTCAGAAAAACCGTTTTCCAGTGTTCAAACGCCGATCAATCACATCGCATCAACATATAGCAAGTCCGTATGATCACAAACTGTGCATGATGTTCTGCACTCAACGAAAATATTAAAAAAATCGTTTGGTGAAAACCGATTGCTGAGTTGCAACCGCTAAATAACGGTTTAACATGTTGAACAGAACGCTACGTTTTGGGCCTGTATGGCTTACGATGGCCTTGAAATGTTTGCTTTTTTCGAAGGGAATATAAATGCACGCAAATATATCAAAGTGTAGCGCGATAATTTGAATGAAAGTGCAGTCAAATTATGCCTTTGTGGTCAATATCACTTTTAGCATAACAATGACCCTAAGCACACTGCACGAATAACAAGAGAATAGTTACTCTATAAAATTACCTATCAGTTATGTATGCCACCACACTTTAGATAGTTGATTGACACCACACACCACCAATCTCCAGATAATAATTCTATTGAAAATCTTGGGCATAATTTAGATATAAAGTGCACAACAGAAAAAATCCCAAATATACATAATCAGCAACGAATAATCATATAACAGTGGGAATAATACCTGTAAACCTATCTTAAAATTGGATGAATCCATGCCAAAAATATAACAAGCTATTATTGATGCTAGAGACATGCATATTTCATTTCAATTATAATGTCGGGTTTAAAATTTTTATGTTTTACAAGGTTGTCGTAATTGTACAAATACTTTTTTGACCACTCAATTCTTGTTTTTTTCCGTATAACTGTTTTATAACTCTTTATTAAAAATAAATACACATACACAATGTTTTTATACTTTGTGAAGTACTGACCACCCAAATTTCGTTCATGCAACGTTCGTTTGATTAAAGTTATGGGTAAAAAACGAGGTGTACAAATACTTTTTTGACCCACTGTATATATCTCTATTTATAGCAATGTCTCTAGAGAAATCGTGTATAACACAGATTTTTGCCAATTAGACTTCTACCAAAATTGTTTAGAAAATGGAGAATCGATTTGTCTCAGTTTTTCTAACAATTTTGTTAGTTTTTTTTTTTCAAAATTGGACTTACGTCCATTTTCACCAGGGGTATAATATGAAAGAAATATTCAACCAATTAGTATGAGATGTTTATTTGTTAAAACTCGCCTCCGTTTCTTTGAGTTTAAGGTGGTATGAAGAATGACATTAAATATAGACAGCTAAGTCAATATTTAGCTACCTATATATTTAATGATTTTTTTAAGGCTGGATCAATCGAGACACTTCTCGATTGATCCGATGTTTGTTACTCTTTCACGCAAAAACTACCATTCGGATTTTACTGAAATGTTGCACACACATGGTTTATGATTAGATAAAGACATAGGATACCGGCAAGGCAAGATACTGGAGCTAACTTTCATTACAAAAAAACATGTTTGAAGAAGAAAAATACAGCACAACAAAAAAGACAAACCCGCCGAGTTTCTTACTTCTCTGATTATGAGGTCTTCTCAGTTGAGGTTGTGTTCCGATACAGTGGTAGTGTAAAAAATGTGTAACTGACAGTTTGTATGTAAACAAAGTATAGACATTCAATTTCATTAACTTTTGCGGTAGACGTGACCGGAACGGAAGAAGTTGCAGGGATAGCCTTTTTTTTTTGTTTTCGAGGGGGGAAAACTTCAAAAGGTACCCGTACGCCGTGGGAGCGACGCAGGGTTATGTGGGATTTTTACCGCACTAAAACCCCCCGGTGGCCGTCCTCGGCGCTGAAAAGGAGGACTCCGGGATCTCGAAACGACTTCAACCGGAATCCTCCGAGGAATTACAGGGATGGCCTAGTAATATTTCTAGTAATATTATGAACGAAACGGAAAATCTATATACTAATTTTATGGAATAGGTAAGTAAAGAATTTTTGTTCACTTTCAGCTATATACATAAATTCATTAGCTCGCGGTTCTAAACTGCAATTATCCATTTCATACGAATGTTACATTACATTACATCGTTTATTGCGAGATTGCGACAGTCTCGCTTGCACGGCTCTTCGTGACTCTAGTGCGCAAGAAAATATAGGTATTGGGTACTTTGAAGTATTTTTATAGGTTTAGCGTGTAGTATAACGAAATTAGGGTAATACTAGGTTAATCCTGCGGCTTCGCTCGCTTTGGTCACATCTATCACGAGTATCTCATGTGTTAATGTTCAAATTTCAGCGAAATCCGACCAGAAGTTTTTGTGCGAAGGAGTAACAAACTGCATGTGTGAGCAATATCACTACATAATTTATAACAAAGTCGCTTCCCGCTATCTGTCCCTATGTATGCTTAGATCTTTAAACTACGCTACGATTTTAATGGAGCTTTTTTTTAATAGATAGAGTGATTCAAAAGGAAGATTTTCATGTATAATACATGCATAATATAGTGGAGAAACAGTGATAACTTTAGATTTTTCCAATGTGATGACAAGACTCTTAGGCGGAGCGAAGTTCGCCGAGTCAGCGAGTTTAAATATAAAATGCAGTGATAGCCTAATGGTTAAAACAAGGCCTCTCAATCGAGTCTCGAGGTTCGAATCCCAGGCACGCACCACTGATATTATTATGATTTAATTATCATTTTTTATTTCTATATTTCTATATGGCGCGGAATCGTGGACCTTAAAAGCCACAGACAGAAAAAGAGTGGACGCGTTTGAAATGTGGTGCTGGCGTCGCTTGCTAAGAATACCCTGGACTGCACGCCGGACCAATGTATCGATCCTCAAGGATCTTAAGATCTTGGATTCTCCTAGGCTCTCCAGCATTTGCCTACACCGAATCCTCAAATATTTTGGGCACATTGCCAGAAGACCTCCCGACAATATGGAGAAACTGATGGTGATGGGCAAAATAGAGGGCAAGAGACCTCGAGGCCGAAGTCCTAGGAGATGGACGGATCAGGTATCTAAACACCTGGAGATACCTGTCAGCACGGCACTCCATCAAGCTGCCGATCGCAATAAGTGGAGACAGCAAATTGAAAAGGCTTCGCATCAAAATCACGATCCTCAGTAATGAGGCACGACTGAAGAGAGAGATCTAGATCATTTTTTAAGGTAAACAACAACATCGTTAGAAAACCTACAACCCTAAGTTCTTAAAAAAAGTAACAATTAAGTGATGTATACTAATTCACACTTAGCCCGTCCGGTGGACTATGACCTAAAAATCTCTCATTTTTAGAGAAGACCCAGGCACAGCGATTGGACAATAATGGGTTGACGACAATATAACTTTAAAGAAGTTATTGTAAAATCACAAACTAATCGTAAAACCAAATTAAAACAACATATTTCACATTTAGTGCTTACTAAAAATAAAATCAAGGGCTCTCGTTAATTTTTCTCGCGTGATTGTAGTTAACACAAAGTACTAAGTTTACATTACCTAAAATACATTGTATGTAGGTTGGCGGTTGTGATCAATATTTTTTCTCCCATGTGGTTGGCGCATTGCGTTTTCTATAGCCTCAGAACAAAGCATAACTAGACCCAGACTTTCTTTCTACATAAAATCGTGCAAACATATAACATGACTAATATAACTAACATAACTAAACATTTCAAAGTAAATTGAAAGTAAGGGCCGTAAACGAATTTATGAGCGAAAATTTTCTACCACTTAAAAATGTTGAAAAACCAATGTGCCTTACCTTTACGCTTTCTACATACATAATCCCACACTAGTATTTTCTCCTGTGTCGTGGTCACCGTGGGCAAGACCAGACACAAGACGAATACACAAACACCCAGACCCAAAACATGAATCTGAACTCATCATTCAGATATTTGTCCAGCCGGGAATCGAACCCGGAACCCATCGCGGTCAGATCGGTAATGTAACCGCTCCGCCACGGGGGTCATCACCTTTGTATTTATCGCGTGAAGCAGAACGTTATAGGTGTTGGATGACTTACTTATAAAACGACCATCTTACTTCTAAGTGGCAACGCATCTGTAATTTGCTTCAATCAGCACACCTCTGTTCCATCTAGATTTAATTACAGATGTATAAGTTACTGTTCCCGGTAAGTAGGTACTGCTCCCGGTTAACACAGAGAGGAAACATGGCGTAATATGGCGCACAATTCCTGAAGGAGCAACAGGTTTTCTGGATACATTGTATCAACATAAACTGGGACAAACGTACGGACACGCAATACCGCTATCAAGCCGATAATGTATCTAACTTGGGTAACATTAGCGGCCGCGCGTAGTTTTATACCTACTAAACTTAGTGGTTGTCTATGATCGAAAATCTAATAAAATGAACACATTTTTTATGATTTGGAAGCAGCAATCGGGTATGAGAGCAGTGATAGCCTAATGGTTGAAACTTGCCCTCTCAATCGGGAGGTCCGAGATTCAAAACCAGGCAGGCACGCACCACTGATTTGTATGCATATTAGAAATTAATTATCGCTGCTTTTCGGTGAAGAAAAACATCCTGAAGAACCTACACACCCGAGTTCTTTAAAAAAAAAAAGGTTCTCGGAAGTGTGTGAAGTCCACCAATTCGCACTTGGCCAGCGCGATGGACTATGGCCTAAAAACTCTCTTATTCCGAGAAAAAACGCGTGTCCAGCAGTGGGACAATAATGGGTTGACGATGAATCGAGCATGCAGTGTACCTGATGACAAGTGGCCACTACCGTCCATGGACATTTGTAATCGATCCCAGGTGAGAGGCTACAAGAAAACACCTATTTCTAGCGTGAAGCACTTCTTGCAATTCGATAGAAGGGTGTGGTTGCCGGCACACTTTCACATGACCGACCATCATATTCTTTGAGAGTAGCAACGCATCTGTGATTGACTTCAAATGGAACCCATGTTCTGTATGAAGTTGATTACAGATGTTTATGGGCGGCAGTGACTACTTACCATCAGGTGGACTGCATGCTCGTTTGCTACTTCAGTCAGATAAAAAAAGGCTAACATGAGGGTAGCCAGTCACAGATACGCTGCTATCCCTGAGAAGTATATTAAATCTTTATTATCCCCTAACACCAGAATCACAAAGGGTTTAAGGCTTAGGGAGCGGCCGTACTCCGACAATCTCAATTCGGAGCTTCTATATGCAAGATGTTAAGAAAATTTCCATAGCGTGATTCAGAATTGGTGACTTAGGCATTACACATAAGGCGACCATCTTACTTCTAAGAAGTGGCTTCACATCTTTTTTATCTGACTGAAGTAGCAAACGAGCATGCAGTCCACCTGATGGTAAGTGGTCACTGCCGTCCATGGACGTCTGTAATCATCTTCATACAGAACATGGGTTCCATCTGAAGTCAATCACAGTTGCGTTGTTACTCCCGAGGACTATGATAGTCGCCTCATGTAAAAGTGTGCCGGCAACCACACCCTTCGATCGAAACGCAAGAAATGCTTCACGCTAGAAATAGGTGTGGCGGTGGCACTTCCCCGGTCGAAATACACTGGTTCTACCACCATCAAAATGCCAATGTTAAGCGTTGCCAAGTTCCGGTTAAGGGGTGCGGTAAAGGAGAACGCTACCAAATCTTTATCTTATCTGAACGTCCTTCGCGATTAACTTTCACAACAGGTTCAAAACATTATCTGTCCGTGTAATCAATGTTTGTTATCATACGTCATACATTTCTTCTGCATTTTTACGTAATATACGTGGTAAACGATACTGCAGTCTATTTGTCTGTGTATGTATAAGTTGCATAACTAAGATGAGGGTAGATGTTATGTAACGTTAAACAAAATAAGAGCAGTGATAGCCTAATGGTCGAAACTTGCCCTCTCGATCGGGAGGTCCGAGGTTCAAACCCAGGCACGCACCACTGATTCATGTGCGTATTATAAATTAATTATCACTGCTTTTCGGTGAAGGAAAACATCGTGAGGAAACCTACACACCCGAGAGTTCTTTAAAAAAAAAAAGTTCTCGGAGGTGTTTGAAGTCCACCAATTCGCACTTGGCCAGCGCAGTGGACTATGGCCTAAACTCTCTCATACTGAGAGAAGACCCGTGCCCGACAGTGGGACAATAATGGGTTGACGACGACGAAACAAAATCAGCGACAATGAGTTTTGGCGCCGCTAAGGGAAAATAGTATTGCCAGTGCCACCCACCTCCTAGAAGTTCAAAGAATGTCTTGCACTTTTTTCTAGTTTGGAGTCCCCTCAATTTCTCCCTCCCATTCATCATAGGTCATCAGCTTGCGTCACCTTTGATCCAAGATTACTACGCAGAGCTACCTCATACATTTCTGGTGAAAAAGTTTCCTATTAGGATTCTTAAACCTTTATTTTGTTATTATATTCCAGAAGGTGGTAGAACAAGTGTAGTTCGATCGGGGAAGTACCACCGCACACCTATTTGTATCGTGAAGCATTTTTTGCGTTTCGATGGAAGAGTGTGGTTGCCGGCACCCTTTTATATGAGGCGATCATCATTGTCCTCAAGAGTAGCGACGCATCTGTGATTCACTTCAGATGGAACCTATGTTCTGTATGAAGTTGAATACAGATGTCCATGTGCGGCAGTGACCACTCACCATCAGGTAGACTGTATGCTCGTTTGCTACTTCTGTCAGATAAAAAAACTAAATTAGTATCCATATATATGTATGTACCTACTTAAATAATCATTTCCAATATAATGTAAATAAATTATATTATCTTCAATTTGGCGACCTTAGTAGTTAGCAGGTAAACACATTTCCGAGTTATCAAATAAACAATTTCAGTTTACAACAAAATCCTACCAGTCTTATTGTAAGATAAATAATTGTACGTAATACCCCCGAAATGAATGTGACTGAGTAATTCGAAGTGAAATAGTCAAACTCACTGAAGGCCACTTAATCGGAAGTCAGGATCGAAACCTAACACTATTTGTCATATATATTTTGATTTATTTTGATTATTTATTTATTTTGATTATTATGGACATTCTATTGATTTATCTTTGATATTTTATTTGACTTTTAGATTGTTATTATTTATGCACTGTTTATTTATTTTAATAATATTTGAAGAATTAACTGATTTGTTTTTTTTTTTTAATGTAATTACAATTTTCAACTTATTTTTAATTTAATATCAATATTTTAATTATATTCTATTTCACTACGCTAACGTATTAGGTTAACCTGTAATGTTAGACGTAAGTTATGAGTAAATAAATAAAAAAATAAATAAAATAAAAATATCTGTCACTAGCCGTACCGGCGGCTCCGCCCGCGTTCAAATAGATGTATCACAAAGTTTTTCATTTCACCCCCTTCGGGATTGAATTTCATAAAATCCCTTCTTAGTGAGCACTTACGTCCTTAAAAGAACCCGCATGCAAAATTTGAAACTCCTAGCACCTTTAGTTTCTGAGATTTCGTGATGAGTGAGTGAGTGAGTGACCTTTCGCTTTTATATATATAGATTGGTGTACAATAAAGAGTTTGTGTATTCTATTGTTTTGTATTAGAAATTAACTATCACCTTCAATAACGGTGAATGAAAGCGACGACTCAAGCCTATCTCCGCCGAAACTAAATGCGAATGCCTAAGTTAAGCAATGTTTTTTTGATTTTCAATTCTTAATTGATCATATTAAAATAATTTATACCATACTAATATTATAAATGTGAATGTGTGTTTGTTTGTTACTCATTTTATAGCTACTATATGATATGGTTTATAAACTGGGAGATACTTAGGAGGGCGGAGAGACCTAGACTACTTTTTACCGCGCTCTCTCATTTCCATGAGAATATTGATGTATTAGTTGCTAGATATTTAGTAGTTCCAGACGTTGTTAATAGATGGCGTTAGTAAAATTCATTTGCAAGTTCTGAATCACGCTATCAAATGCTAATTCCCCTTGACCGTGCGGGCGAAGCCGCGGGTAAAGACTAATTAAAAAAAAAAAAAAAAAAAAAAAAAATATACGTGACGAATAGATAACCTCTTTCCTTTGGGAAGTCGGTTAAAAATATATATTAAGATAAATATTAAACAGAGTGTAATTCGTGCATCAATCTTTTTATTCCAAAATAAAATATTAAGGGTACGACTTAAACTACGTACTTTTACTTTAAGTTTATAAAACTTGATTAGTGCGGTCATTCATGGAGACCTGGCCTTCGGTATCTAGCAGCTTATATAGCTGCTTATATACAGCTTATATAGACCTCTTTCCTCCATCAAAAACTTCAAGCTAAGTCAAGCCATTTAGCAGGAGTTAGTTACAAACATTCTAAGCAAATGCCTTAACCCTAGTCTAAGAGGGGATTTTTCGAAATACAATACATAAGGGTGACTTCAGAGGGTAGACTTGACGGGTTCAAATTACTGGCTAGAGGGTTAAAGAGTAATTAAAATGCACTGGTTTTTGTGTGTGCGTGAACGCACAATGCCTAGCATTTTCAAAATCAACTTATTTTGACGACCCGCGTGGCGGAGCGGTTACCATGGGCGGATACCATCTGACACGCAATGGGTCCCGGGTTCGATTCACGGCCAGACAGGTATCTGAATGATGAGTTTAGATTCATGTTCTGGGTGTTTGTGTATTCGTCTTGTGTGTATCCATGGTTCCACGACACAGGAGAAAATCCTAGTGTGTAGAAGTCCACGAAACGCAAGAAATGCTTCACGCTAGAAATAGGTGCGGCGGTAGTAGGTACTACCATCTGTAAAAAGGTATACTTGACTAATGCGGTATACTGATGTATCATTAACTCATTGTATATTTAATTATCGTTGTAACAAATTAAAATCAAAAACAATCACCCAATCTAGTTAGTGGCCAAATAAAAAACCAAAAACCACACAATACAATTCCGAAACGCCCGCAGTCATTTAGCCTCAGGGCATAAAACACACCAATTGTAATTGGCAGCAATAAAACTAATAAAGGCAGGCCGGAGCTCTAAGCAGCACGTAACGACCTAATTAGGCTCATTGCTGGCGATTTTCACGCGAACCGAGGGTACCGAGCTAACAAAGGGTTTTGTTTGAACTACGTGCATCACAGTGCAATAGAACGTCCATCCATCCATCGGTCTTTTTAAGTCCACTGCTGGTAATAGGCCTTTCTTAAATGTAGCCATTATAACCGGTCCTGTGCCTTTGAAATATTTCTGGTAAAAATACCTATGTATGTATGTAGTATCATGTAGTTTTCTACAAACAAAGCCCCACAATAGTATTTTCGTCTGTGTCGTTAGTGCTATGAAGACAAACGAATACACATACAGCCACACCCAGAACATAATTAAATTCATAATTCACATGCCTGACTGGCCAGAGATCGAACCTAGAACCCACTGCGCGTCAGATTGGTATGATGACCAATCCTACACGCGAGAAATCAAGTCACACTACATATATAGAACCTTAGAATTGGCTGCAACACTTTTAATGTAAAAACACCTGGTCTGTCTGTAAAATAAGGGGGCAAATACCCCCATTTGCTCCCATCTTTTTACAGACTTTCGAGCGATTTCTACATTTTTATGTCTCTAAAGTCCTAACCTCAAATAACAGCTAATTGCAAGTAGACCGACTAAATTAAACTCAGATTAAATTATAAAGACATAAAAAGTAAAGCACGGTCACTTCCTTGCATTGATCGTGGGCTGTCTGCAGCGCGGGGCTGGCGCGCCGTCTCGTCTGCCCTATGATGGAACGCTGCAGCGCCCCTAGGTCTATACCAGGGATGTTGCGGATGCCTATTTTTTCACATCCGCGGATGTGAATGCGGATGCGGATTTTGAGGGCTCACATCCGCGGATGCGGATGCGGATGCAGATGTCTGAATGTATGCGGAAGCTCCGCATTTGCGGATGCGGATGCGAATATGGCATACTCGTAAATTTTAAATAAAACATATACCACAACAAATTATTTACAAGAAACAAATAATGCACCACAACAGACGCGTCGGATCTCGTCACTACATTTTTTGCTAGCATTTGTTATTATAACATACGTACAGTACGCGTTCTTCGCCGCCCCCCCCACCCCCGATTTCTTTAGCACTTACATTCGTATCCGCATGAATATTCGCATTGATTACTTGCGGATACAGATGCGGATGCAGATGTCTAAATCTATGCGGAAGCTCCGCATTTGCGGATGCGGATGCGAATATTCGCAACATCCCTGGTCTATACCTAGGGGTGCTAATTTCTATACATTCGATACCCACTTGCATTCTGCAAACAGTGAATCACTGCGCGTCAGACCCCTGTCGTGACCACTCCTGTCATACTGACCACCCGAGTCAGCAAGTCTTATATACGTATGCAACGGTAAAATCGACTGCATCGCTTTACCCGACTGCCTTAGGAGGGTAATTATTCCCTACCAAAGATAGATCCGGATGCAAGGAGGAGGGGGGGGACTTAATTCTTACACTGACTTTCGACCTATTCCGCATATTATATTCTTCTTTTGTCTCTAAAACACCAACTCTTCAATTTGAGATAATGTTTACAACAGATTCGTCGCTACTCCCAACTAAGACGACCGATTTTCTTGCAATAATGCAAGAAATAAAACACAGATAAAATCATAAAAACATAAAAAGTCGAGCACGGTCACTTCCTTGCATTGATCGTGGGCTGTCTGCAACGCGGGGCTGCCGCGCCGTCTCGTCTGGCATATGATGGAACGCTGCATAGCCCCCTAGGTAAAGACGCACCCACAGTCAATACTCACTTGCATTGTGCAAACAGTGAATCACTACGCATCAGAACTCTGTCGTGACCACTCCTGTCACACTGGCCACACGAGTCGTCAAGTCTTGAATATACGTATGCAACGGTGATATTGACTGGATCGCTTTTTACCCGACTGCCTTAAGAGGTTAATCACTCCTACCAAAGATTGATCCGGGTGCAAGGAGGGGGGCGAGGGTGGGGGGATGGTTAGACTTAATTCTTACACTGACTTTCGACCTATTCCGGATATATATTCTTCTTTTGGCTCTAAAGCACTAACTCTTCAATTTGAGGTAATGTTTACAACAGATGCGTCAATACTCCCAACTAAGACGACCGATTTTCTTGCAATAATGCAAGAAATTAAACACAGATTAAATAATAAAGACATACAAACTCAAGAACGGTCATTTCCTTGCATTGATCGTGGGCTGTCTGCAACGCGGGGCTGGCGCGCCGTCTCGTCTGGCATATGATGGAACGCTGCATAGCCCTCTAGGTATAGTTTGATACCCACTGGCATTGTGCAAACAGTGAATCACGCCAAAAATGTGATTCATGCGATTTTCTAATACAGGTATTGCACAATGGTTGGGTGTAATTTTTGTATAACAGATACTACCCGATTTGAAGTTGACGGGCTGAAGCCTTAATCCTTCTGACAGTTGTACCAGCCCTGTACACTCTGATACAAGTTACTTAAACTATAAACATTCAATAAAACATAGATATAGAAACTTCAAATAGTCCACTATCGCAAGAAAGCAAGTACCTCGGTAACTGTTCGAACTTACTATGATATCAAGTTTCTTAGTTTGGAATGTGTACCGGGTGCGCATTCCCGTTCATATATTATTTTATTTATAAGCATTATTATATTACTAGCTGTGCCCGCGACTTCGTCCGCGTGGAATAGTTATTTTGGGCATAATTTATTTTTGCAAACAACCTCCTCAGCTTTATAAATTATAGCTGTTACCCACGACTTTGTCCGTTTCATTTTCTATTATTATTTTAGACAATTTAGTTTTGAAAAGAACATAGCTAACTCATATAGCTCATATATAAAAAAATAATTGTGAAATTATTAGAACCTAAAACAAAATATCTTTAAAACAAAATCAAATAGTATTTAAAAAGTATTATTACACGACGATAAAACGACGCAAGATCTCTAAGATCTATATCTTCTAAGATGTTCATTGAAATTAAATGATGTCAAAGACAATTTTGTTCACGATTAAATACTTTTAATCAACAACACATTTATTTGGACAAATATTAATATTATTATGTTGATACAACTCTTAACTAATTTCGACCGAATTTGATTACCATGAAAACGGTTCTAGTGAGTTAATCTTAAAAGATAGACATATACTGTCGCAGACATTTTTTTAGATCATTTCAAGAGAAATAATTCTTTCATACATATATTTTTGGTATCTTGTACCGTTTTCGCAGCGCACGCAACGGAAACCCTCAAGGATGAATAATTTGCCCCGTTTTTTTCACATTTTCCATTATTTCTTCGCTCCTAATAGTTGCAGCGTGATGTTATATAGCCTAAAGCCTTCCTCGATAAATGGTCTATTCAATACAAAAAGAATTTTTAAATTCGAACCAGTAGTTCCTGAGATTAGCGCGTTCAAACAAACAAACTCTTCAGCTTTATATATTAGTATAGATATCGGGATATACTTTTTCAACTAACTCCTCCGCATTTGAACGAAGACGTATCGATATAAAGATTGATTTTGACTTTTCCGGGTAACAAAGCACTATTATCTACTTGAAGTAAGTCATTAGATAATTGGAATATCACTGAACAGCGACATATATTCTAAGTTCATATTTTGTTTCATGTGGTCAAAGATAAGATCTTTTAAGAGGAGCATCGGGCTATTTGTGCGCGTAAATTGTTCTTTGTAAAGCAGAAGACAGAATCAAAACACTTTTACAATTCATACGAACAGGCCGCACCCTGCTCGCTTATTTTTTATGTTTTCTTTTATGTTCCAACCTAACCTAACCCATCCTGTTGAAAACGCTACAGCTAAATCCAACTCTTAATAATAACATGACAATACTCCTGCATTTTCAGGATTTAGGTATTCAAAGTGACACTTTTCATCATAATGTTCTCTCAGGAACGGGTCGTAATGTATTGTAATCAATACTACAGTACCAAACTCATACGGCTTAAGTAGGTTGTGTACTTAGATTATCAGGGTTGATGAATTGAAGTTTAATTTATTAATCACATTTCAGTTTAATGAGCTGTCATTAAACTCATAATATATACTAAAAACAACCGTAAGCATTATGTGACTACCTTTTATAATTTAGGCTTGCACTATCCCGCATCATCAGGGAGGAGTTGAAGGTAAAAAAATATCCCGCGTCTTTGTTTAGTATTCTTATTACTTATACGTAAGCACTTGCGAGCCAACTTCTATAGCTTGGGCTTGCAGTACCCTGCATCATCAGGGCTGAGGAGCTTATGGTCGAAATTGTGATCATGTGTCTTTGCTTAGTAATTATATTACATACCCGAAAGCACTAAATGGCCAACTCCTATGGCTTAGGCTTGCAGTACCCTGCATCATCAGGCTTGAGGAGTTGAAGATCGAAATTTTCATCTTGGGTCTTTGCTTAGTAATTATATTACATACCCGAAAGCACTAAATAGCTAACTTCTATGGCTTAGGCTTGAAGCACCCCTGCATCATCAGGGTTGAGGAGATGATGGTCTAAATGTTCATCTTGTGTCTTTGCTTAGTAATTATATTACATACCCGAAAGCACTAAATAGCTAACTTCTATGGCTTAGGCTTGAAGCACCCCTGCATCATCAGGGTTGAGGAGATGATGGTCAAAATTTTCATCTTGTGTCTTTGCTTAGTAATTATATTACATACCCGAAAGCACTAAATAGCTAACTTCTATGGCTTAGGCTTGAAGCACCCCTGCATCATCAGGGTTGAGGAGATGATGGTCAAAATTTTCATCTTGTGTCTTTGCTTAGTAATTATATTACATACCCGAAAGCATTAAATGGCCAACTCCTATGGCTTAGGCTTGCAGTACCCTGCATCATCAGGCTTGAGAAGTTGAAGATCGAAATTTTCATCTTGTGTTTTTGCTTAGTAATTATATTAATGAAATGAAATGAAATGAAATGTCTTTATTTTGTATAGGCCTACGGGGGCACTTACAAATTGTCAGTTACATTTTTTTTCTTACACTACCACCGGATCGGAATACGACCTCAACTGAGAAGATCCGGCAAGAAACTCAGCGGGTTTGCCTTTTTTTCTTATTTATATTCATTTTTTTTTAATATTATTACAATCATACCCGAAAGCATTAAATGGCCAACTCCTATGGCTTAGGCTTGCAGTACCCTGCATCATCAGGCTTGAGGAGTTGAAGATCGAAATTTTCATCTTGTGTTTTTGCTTAGTAATTATATTACATACCCGAAAGCACTAAATAGTTAACTTCTATCGCTTAGGCTTTAAGCACCCCTGCGTTTGTGCATGTCATCATTTGTCTTTGCTTAGTAATTATATTAAATACCTGAAAGCACCAAATGCCCATCTCGTATAGTTCAGGCTAGCAGTATCCTGCATCATCAGGGGTGAGGAGTTGAAGGTCAAAATTTTCATTTTGTGTCTTTGCTTAGTAATCATATTACATACCCGAAAGCATTAAATGGCCATCTCCTATGGCTATGGCTTGAAATAACCCTTCATCATCAGGGTTGAGGAGTTGAAGGTCAAAATTTTTACCGTTTATTTTTGCTTGGTATTTTTATTACATAACCGTAAGTACCAAATAGCCAACTCTTACGGTTTAGTCTTGAAATACCCTTACATCATCAGGGTTGAGGAGTTGAAGATCAAATTTTTGTCCCACGAATTTGTTTAACAATCTTATTATATATCCATAAAAACAAATTGACTTACTTCTACGGTTCAGGCCAATATGGCCAATACGGTTCAAAAAGAAGGTCAATTTTTTTAGGAAAAAAATTGACCTTCTTTTTTTGCTTAGCAATCTCATTCTACATTCAACCCAATTGGACTCCTACAGCTTAGGTTTGGCCGAGTATCGCTAATTTCGTTAATTTGCTTCATGGAAATGGATCCTGTGATCAGAACCGTATCAAACTCATCAGAGTACCCTTGAAGTACATTCTTTCAAATAAAAGAAAAAAACATCAAAATCGGTTGGCGGGAAATTGAGTTATTCATCTATTTATCGCGCACATCGTTAATGCAAATATCAGACTTATGCGCTTTTCTTATGGATGCCACTGTCAAAAGTGAACTAAAAATAAATGGGACCCGACGACACGCACTACCTTTCAAATGAAAAAAAAATCATCCAAATCCGTTCACCCAGTGCGGAGAAATCGAGTAACAAATATAAAATTAAAAAAAATAATAATAAAAAAAAAACACAGACGAATTGATAACCTCCTCCTTTTTGGAAGTCGGTTTAAAACTATGTTTTAACATAAAAATCAAAGCGAAATACTAAATTTTATTGAGGTGGCCTCAAAATTGACTGACTTTCATACAAACTTACATCTCCTATTTGGGTTAACTTGGGGGGGAGGGGATCAGAAAATCTCATCTCATAAAAGGAACCCCTAGTAAAAATTATATTCGTATCTTTAGCAGTTTAGGCTCTACGATGTTTATTCAAAAGATGAGTGAGCGAGCATCCTTTCGTTTTTATATAAGTATATATAGATATAGAGATATAGATTTGTATAGTATCAAATAACATAGGTACACACATAACCAATAAAAAAATCATAACAAAGGAATACATTTTACAGACCATAACATGTTTAGTTTCAATCAATTCAACTATGCAGTTACATATCTTGTTAACACTCATCGAACACAGAATAAATACTGCGTAGTTTTAAATTGACATAACTTTTTTATTTATAAACCGATTTACATTAAACACTAAATGTTAAGTGAAGTTTCCCACAACACATCAGTGAAAATTATATTCAAATTGGATAAGCCGTTTCTGAGATTAGCGTTTTCAAACACACAGACAAACAGACAAACAGACAAACAGACAAACAGACAAACAGACAAACAGACAAACAGATAAACAGACAAACAGACAAACAGACAAACAGAAAAGATTTCTAAAAACCATTATTTTGGGTTCTATATCATATTAAAAACGTCTAGAAATGATTTTCACCTAAATTTATTCCATGTACAGACAGCGACCTCTTACAGATTTATTATAGTATAGAAGATAATACGTGAAGCAAAACTCGTGACGCATTTTTAAGTAATATGCCGCGGACGGATTAGTATGAAATTTTGCACGGTTATAGTAGACGTAGAGAAGGAGTGCAGAATGTTAATATTTTTTTCAAATGATGCTTAAAACATACATAAAAGCAACTAAAAACACATTACACACACTACCGTGCATTTGTCACAAACACATACCTAAATAATAAACGAAACAGAACATTCAATGTCTTACTATGAAAACACATTTTAACTTCAGCTAATTAAACCTCTTTTTATATTTAACGGATGCGTTCAAAATTACTTGAAAATTATTACATTTTATTTGAATTTGAGAAATATTCGTACTACTTTGGACAATATGAAGTTTAGTTTTTTAATTTAAGTTACGGTCGAATTTCGACCGATGTGACGGGTGACTTGTTGTGTTTATTGCTATAGTTGTGTACTAACCATCGCTCTCGGCTCTGCCCGTATTAAACTATGATTCGAAACGAATTTCATAGAATTTCACTTAAGTATGTTTTTGAGTCCTGCATTTCATACACTGTATTATAAATGCTGAGTCATGGGGTTTCCAAATATTCTTTAGCTCTTACTACACGACAACCCTTCAAAATTTCTGAACGTAAAATTTTCATTAAAGTTTTACACACTACCCTTTCGGTAAAGTCTGTTTTAAATAAACTTTACAAAATTATTTTAATTACAAATAATTACAAAAAAAATGTAGCACGAGACTAATTCCACTACATTTCACGAAACGGCGTGAGAAGTCATAAAATCGCTAAAATCCCCCTCACGCGTACCTACATAAAACCCCCTTGTAATATATTTATGCTATTCGATACTTCAAAACCAAAAAAATGGAAACCTTTACAAATGAGTGTCTATGTCTGTTTTTAACCGACTTCCAAAAAGGAGGAGGTTATCAATTCGTCTGTATTTTTATTATTATTATTTTTTTATATTTGGATGATTTTTTTTTTATTTGAAAGGTAGTGAGTGTCATGGGGTCCCATTTTTTTTAGTTCATTTTTGACAATGGCATCTATAAGAAAAACGCATAAGTCTTAAATTTGCATTTTCAATGTGCGCGATAAATGTACAAATAACTCAATGTCACGCCAACCGATTTTGATGATTCTTTTTTTATTAGAAAGGATGTACTTCAGGGGTAGTCTGATAAGAGTTTGATAAGGTTTTGATCATAGGATCTATAACAATTTAATGGAAATCTTTAACTATTTGGAGCAAATTAATGAAATTAGCGATAGTCGGCAGAAACTAAGCTGCAGAAGTCGAATTGGATAAAATATAGAATGCGATTACTAAGCAGATATTTACTATAAAAAATTCGACCTTCTACTCTTCAATCCTGATGATGTAGGGGTACTGCTAGCTTGAACTATAAAATTTAGTCATTTGATGTTTACGGATATATAATGAGATTGTTAAGCAAATTAATGGGACAAAAAATTGACCTTCAACTCCTCAACCCTGATGATGCAGGGGTACTTCAAGCCTAAACCGTAGGAGGTGGCCATTTGATGCTTACGGGTTTGTAATAAAATTACAAGGCAAAGACAAACGATGAAAATTTTGACCTTCAACTCCTCAATTCTGATGATGCAGGATACTGCAAGCCTAAACCATAGGAGTTGGCTGTTTGATGCTTACGGGTATGTATTAAAATTACTAAGCAAAGACACAAGATGAAAGTTTTGACCTTCAACTCCTCAGCCCTGATGATGCAGGGTACTGCATGCCTAAGCCATACAAGTTGGCCACCTGGTGCTTACGTGTATATTATAAGATTACTGAGCAAAAATATTAGATGGAAAATTTGACCCTCAAATTCTCAAGTCTGATGATGCAAGGGTACTGCAAACCCAATATGTGATTTAAGTTGATGTTTATATTTTAATGTTTGCATATGTGTATGCACAAAGCAAACTTAGCGATTTTATTTTAATACAAATAGATGAATATCGTCACTAAAAAGCATGAAATAAAAAAAAATTGACAAAAAAATTTCCACCGACTTCCATGCCACAAAAAAGTAAAAAATTATTTAAATATATGTTAGTTTAAAACATACTCAGTACTTAGGACATAGTTCTGAAGGTGCTCGGTGCTCATATAGGACATAGTTACCGTCGTCCAGCGAAATATGTCGAGCACCGACTTCAGGACTATGTCCTAAGTACTGAGTATGTTTTAAACTAAAATATATTTAAATTATTTATTACTTTTTTGTAGCATGGAAGTCGGTGGATATTTTTTTGTCAATTTTTTTTATCTATACTAATATTATATAGAGGAAAACTTTGTATTTTTATTTTATTTATTTATAAGTTTTTGTACACAGAGACATAATAAGGTAAACATATTTAAAATAGACACAGTACAAAGGGCTACTTATTCCAAAATGAAATTTCTTCCAGCAGCCCTGTGAGAGGAAAGGGTATATAAAAGCAAATACAGTGTGCACAAACTAGATATAATATATAAACAAAATATACATACTTGTTTAATAAACATATATACCATAAATAACATATACATTTAACATATAATTTATGAAAGGGACAAAAAATGCTCTTTGACTCTTCTTTTAAACAGAGAAATAGTTTTAGATAGGCGTATTTCTGGTGGTAGTGAATTCCACAGTCTAACCGCATGAACAGAGAAGGAGTGCGAATAGTGGGAGGTTTTGTGGGAAGGATAGTTAAGAAAGGATTTAAGGTGCGATCTGCAGGGTGCTAGGGAAGGTCGCGTGTGTTTTGTATGTTTGTCTTGAATTAACTTAAAAACTACTAAACCGATTTAAAAAAATCTTTCACCATTATAAGGCTACATTATCCCTGAGCAACATAGGTTATTTTTATTACTAGAATATAAGGCGTCTTTGCTAAAACTTGAGTAATGTGAAAATTTTTTTTTCATTGCATCCCACAGCGATATCTATTGATAATAGAACAAAAATGTTCTACAATATAAGATAATTTATCAATATCTACGAAAGTCTTAGACACCGTTACACACCGCCGCCGCACAATGATCAGTGTACGCTTACGAAAAGCAGTCGTCGCAATTTTTATTGGGACTACTATCGGAATGACTATGACTATTGACCAAATCCCCGTTACGCATGGGGGGAGCGACATGTCCAGGAGTGGTGCTCAAATGTATAATGGTTTGACAGATTACATTACAGTCTACGCGAACGAAGTCGCGTCGACTTAACAAGTAGCTTTTTTTTTGGGAAACCTTCCGAAGGTACCCGACGCCGTGGGAGCGACGCAGGGTTATGTGGGATTTTTACCGCACTAAAACCCCCCCGGTGGCCGTCCTCGGCGCTGAAAAGGAGGACTCCGGGTCTCGAAACGACTTCAACCGGAATCCTCCGAGCGCGCTGCCCCATCGGGCTCCTCCCAGATGGGCGGCTGGGCCCACCGCTCCGTCTAGTCTTTACGACAGTATGCGACCATGCCGTCCTTCCCGGGATTGCCTGACCGAACGGTTCGAGCTCCCACTCTAGCCGTCTGCAACCCCGGAAGCCCCTTTTAGTCGCCTCTTACGACAGGCAGGGGATACCGTAGCCCTATTCTGACCCCGAGGCTACAGGGACGAGTTTAGTTCAGTCTAATAATAGCATTTTTATGCGCTGCTATGTTTTGGTCTGAAGGGTGGAGTAATGAAGACGTACTTATCTGAGGGGTTCTAGCTAAGTCCTGAGGGATTATCCACCAATTCGCACTTAGCCAGCGCGGTGGACTAAGGCCTAAAACTCGCTCATTTTGAGAGAAGACCCGTGCCCAGCAGTGGGACAATGATGGGTTGTACCCCCCCCCCCTGAGGGATTAATGCACGCACGCATCTGTTGCTAACCGCAGATAAAACTGAATTCTTTTTGAAGCTATTGCATAACTTTTATCGCGGGCTTTGACCGCCGCAACCGAACCAAGAAATTCCGTAACTAAAAAACCTAACACCCCACACTCCGCTTACCGCGGCCGAGGTTTCGCTTAACGTATATGTATATGGTACGACAGTACAAAGCTCGCACGGATCGCGACGAGCTGCTCGGAAGTCGGACGAATATTTAAGCAGCTGTTTGTGAGAAAGTTTATACTATCAGAAAGAAACTCTAATTAATATAAATAAAGAAAAATTGCATAAATAAATAAATCATTATAATAGTATAAGTTGATAAAAAAACGCTATGCAATAAATTTACCACGGCAGTCCCCGAGTACCGCACGTTTTTTATGTTTAAAATGGACGTAGCAAAGCATACAATTCACCTGAAGATTAGTGTCTATTGCCATCCATTTGCAGAGGTGACCAATTAACATCATGAGGACACACCGTCCCCATAATGTTATGTGGTCACCGCTGCCTGTTTTTTTTTAACTGTAGTAGCAAACGAGCATTAGTCCACCTGATAGTAAGTGGTCACTGCCGCCAATGGAAATCTATAATCAAATTCATATAGAACATGGCTTCTATCTGAGGTCAATCGCAGATGCGTTGCTACTTGCGAGGACTATGATGGTCGCCTCATGCGAAAGTGTGCCAGCAACCACACCCTTTCATCGAAACGCAAAAAAATACTTCACGCTAGATATAGGTGTGGCGGTGGTACTTCCCCGGTCGAACTACACTGGTTCTACCACCTTAAAAATGTCGCTAGTTCTATCTTAAAAATAAGATAATATCGGCTCGTAAGATCAACCAAAAATCTCTTATTTCACAAGGAAAGCAATTGAAACGAAAAAAAAGAGGCTTTCTAAAAGATACACGCTAATCCACTCTCATATTATTTAGGATACATCTGGGCTTCTAGGGTTTAGAAATTCTTTCTTATGAGAGCGTATGGAACTAATATACAAATCGGATTTGCTATGGAATCTTCTCATTTCAAGATTTTCTTTTGTTGAGCCGAGCTTTAAAGATATGCGACTCTTTTAGCCGTTTTGTGTCATTTCACCAAACCCCGAGTAGTAATCAAAAAATATATGTAGGTATACCGCAAAGTGAGTACGAAAGAATCGAACTATTTTGTCAACTACTTGATACTACTCCTAATAATGTGTCTACATTATTAGTAGATCATTGGTATTTTGGGTACTACCACAACACCTTTTTAACGAACAGTTCATGCGTTTCGGTGGAAGGGTATTGTTACCGTCTTACTTTTAAATGAGGCGATCATATGTGATAGCAGTAACGCAGTTATTGACTTGTGATAGGACCCTTGTGCTCAATGAAGTTGCGCGCCGTCGCGAAGGACGGCGGTGTGTGGTCGCATAATGTCGTAAAGAACAAACGGATTGGTGGGCACAGCCGCCCATCTGTGAGGAGACCGATGAGCAGGCAACGCGCTCAGAGGACTCCGGTTGCGTTCCTTTGGACATCCCGAAGTCCTCGTTGTAGCACCGAGGACGGCCACCGCGGAGGGGGGGGGGGGGGGGGAGGTTAGTGCGGTAAAAATCCCACATAACCCTGCGTCGCTCCCACGGCGTCGGGTACCTTTTGGAGGTTTCCCCCTCGAGACGAAAAAAAAGTGACCACCTACCATCAAGTAGATTCCACGCCCGCTTGCTACTTCAATCTTTAAAAAAAAACTAGCGAACTAAGTGACGATTTTGAGCTAAATGAAAACCTAAATGCTTCGCTCCTTTAATAAACGCCCGCTTTTAATCTCACAAAAATGCGAAAACAATTTTGTTATTTTCACAAAATGCAAATTACGCATTAGGTCCTTTTGGGCATTTTCGTATTAAGGTCCTTCGCATTTTTATTGCGATGAGAGAATTTAAAGTAATCTTATAATATTAAGAAACAATTGTAATATCTCCAAATGTTTTCTTGTGACGGAAAATTCTTATAAGAACCAACTAGCTCCAATGGGGTACAACCCATTATTGTCTCACTGCTGGGCACGGGTCTTCTCTCGGAATGAGAGAGTTTTAGGCCATAGTCCACCGCGCTGGCCAAGTGCGAATTGGTGGAAGCTCCAATGCAATTGTGAAATATTTACTAGATTATTCTATGAAATATGTTTTATAAGTGTGGTAATGAAATTAAGACGGTGGTTAGGACTACTAAACGGTTAAATACCTCACGCTGTTTTACTTCAAGTTATTTATTGTTAACTAGTTGACCCGGCGAACTTGGTTCCGCTTAAAACTCAAAAATCTAAATTGATCAGTGTTACTCCACTATATTATGCGTTTATTATAAAAACCTTCCTCTTGAATCACTCTATCTATTAAAAAAAACTGCATTAAAATCCGTGGCGTAGTTTTAAAGATCCCAGCATACATAGGGAATTAGGGACAGACAGCGGAAAGCGACTTTGTTTTATACTATGTATAATATTTTACCTAACACGGTCTGAAGAGAGGGACATATATACATTATTTGGCATGAGACATAACCTAAAAAGGCTTGAGAAATTGTAACATCTGACATAACCTATATTATTTTTAAATAGGCGGCTCCTGCGAGCAGACGAAACGTTTGCGAACGGAAAAGACGAATTGTTTAACATCATAATCAAATGAAAAAGACAATTTCGAAAATACATAGGTATATACTATCACGACCCTTATGTTACCTTTTTGTAATATAATCCCCAAAAAGAAACTTTACTTTAAAGACCCCTAGATACTCCAAAAACAAAGCAACATAAAACTGAAGGCAACTCGTTTTTAAGCAGTATTTTTTTCCTTAATTTTTTCACAATGTTACTTGCTACAATAATGTATTACCTAATTCATCTTGTTCAGTCATTTTACAGTGGGGATACAACGCATTATTGTCCCACCGCGTTGGCCAAGTGCGACTTCACACACGTCCGAGAACTTTTTTTTTGTAAAGAACACTCAGGTGTGTAGCTGTCCTCACGATGTTTTTCTTCGCCGAAAAGCAGTGATAATTAATTTCTAATTAATTTGAACCTCGGACCCCCGGATTGAGAGAGCACCCATTAGGCTATCACTACTCTTAGTATCAGTCATTTACAGTACTACAATTATATACATATATAACAGCCGGAAACCACAACGCACATCGATACCGAACACACTAATACCGTACTGTAAGTAAACACACAGTCATAGTTAAGTATAACTCAAATTAATAACAGTGAGGTAAAGATGAGGTACCGATTCGTTCAGATGAATCACTGTGAATCACGCTTAGAATAGTCATGGTCGGTTGCCCGTACGTTTTCAGTCACCGAATGGTTGTTTTTTGCAATTTTTAACTGTTGTATCATCAAAAATTAAAGGTGTCATATATGTTCGTATGTAAAAAAATACACGCTCTCTAGACTTATAGCCCCACCCTAGGATTTTCTCCTGTGCCGTGGGTACCATGGACACACACAAACACCCAGACCCAGAACATGAATCTAAACTCATTATTCAGATACTTGTCTGGTCGGGAATCGAACCCGGAACTGATTGCGCGTCAGACCGGTATGGTAACCGCTCCGCCACGCGGGTCGGTATTTGCGTTTCGATGGAAGGGTGTGGTTGCCGGCACACTGTAATGAGGCGAGCATCTTAGTCCTCGGGAGTAGCAACTCATCTGTGATTGACTTCAGATAGAACCTTCTATGTGAAGTTGCTTACAGATGTCGCAGGGCGGCAGTCACCACTTACGATCATTTGGACTGCATGCTCGTTTGCTACTTAATTATTGTATAAAAAATATAACATAGAATAACCCTGCGTCGCTCCCACGGCGTCGGGTACCTTTTGAAGGTTTCCCCCTCGAGAACAAAAAAAAAAAATATACTTGACTAAAATAAAAAATCCGCCCAACTTTTCTATCGTGACTTGGCAAGAGTGGTATCCAATGAACGACTCATCTTGCACTTACAATCTCAAACGGAAGGCCCTTTTAACCTTGTTCTAAGTGAGAAGGGCGAGAACAAGAATTAATTTATGTTCTGAATCGATTTTTCGAGCAAAAAAGACGTTTTTCTAGATAATCGTACTTATTACTACGACCCGCGTGGCCGAGCGGTTTCCATACCGGGCTGACGCGCAGTGGGTCCCGGGTTCGATTCCCGGCCAGTCAAGTATCTGAGTGATGAGTTTAGATTCTTGTTCTGGGTCTGGGTGTTTGTGTATTCGTCTTTGTGTGTGTCCATGGCACCCACGACACAGGAGAAAATCCTACTGTGGGGCTATGAGTGTAGAAAGCGTTTATTACTAATTTTTTTTTTTTTTTTATTTGACTGAAGTAGCAAACGAGCATGCAGTCCACCTGATGGTAAGTGGTCACTGCCGCCCATTGACATCTGTAATCAACTTCATACAGAACATGGGTTCCATCTGAAGTCAATCACAGATGCGTTGCTACTCCTGAGGACTATGATGGTCGCCTCATGTGAAAGTGTGCCGGCGACCAGACTAATATTATAAAGGCGAAAGTTTGTGAGTATGTTTGTTACTTCTTCACGTCTAAACGGCTGGAGCGATTTTCGTAAAATTTTGTAGGGAGTTAGCTGACACTCTGGATTAAGATATAGGCTAATTTTTACTGTGGGAAAATATCTTATTCCCACAGGACATATCGATACATCGATTTATAATATATACCTACGTAGGGACCGTCGATTTTAACGCGGGCGAAGCTGCGGGGTTCATCTAGTAATATTTTAAAGGCAAAAGATGTATGTTTGTTACTCTTTCACGTAAAAACTACTTAGCTGATTTGACGAAAATTTTGATAAACATTTAATTTATGACCTGAAGTAGCACATACAATAATATTTACAGCGATAAATAACTAAGACAGGTGGAGTCACGGGCAAAAGCTAATAGGTTATAGGAATAGTAAATTATCTCCTTCTTTATTAAAAATGAATGTTTGTCTGTATGTCCTCTATAAAATCGTAAACTATTCATTTGATCATGTGATGATCTTTAGCAAAGTTGTTATTCATGAGCTCGCGAAGGTTTCTGGTGTATTTTTTTGTGATGGCCTAGCAACGCGCGCAGGGTACAGATAGTAAGTAGTAAAATATTTTCCATGTTTTTCCTAGGATAAAACGGACTGAATAGTGTATCCTTTTACAAAATAAAAAAAAACACTTTTCGGATTCATATATTAAATCCGTGTCAGGTGTAGTCACTGACCTCATTCCGTTTAGTAGTCAGTAGTTAGTTACTCGAACATTAGATACGGTCCCGAGAAAACTTCACGTTCATTACTTAAGCGTGGGTTGCATAATCTAAGAAAATGGGTGTTTGGAAATTTATTACCAATACATAAATAAATTTCCTAAGACCCATTTTCTTAGTGTGCCCTATGTTAAAGTAAGTAATTTATACATTAAATTACAATTAAAGTTCTATGTGTTTTTACATCGCATGTATTTAAAACAGCAGTTTGAGGGACAGACAAGGTTGTGGTTGCCGGCACACTTTCACATGAGGCGACCATCATAGTCCTCGGGAGTAGCAACGCATCTGTGATTGTCTTCAGATGGAACCCATGTTCTATATTTAGTTGATCACAGATGTCCACGGCGGCAGTGACCACTTACCATCAGGTGGACTGCATGCTCGTTTGCTACTTCAGTCAGATAAAAAAGACAGGTTAAGTTAAAAAAAGAATTCCTATACATTTTTTTAATTTTGTTTTGCTGTTTGTCTATATACATTAGGAGAACAATCTTGATTCAATTCAAATGTTAACGAACGGTATCAATAGTACACAAATATTAATATATCAATGGTGCGAAGCTGGAATTTTAATGACTGCTAGACGTACGATGAATAACAATGAACTTATGATCGTCTCAATGATTTTCTATAACAAAATGTGTAGTACACAATGACATACTAACGTAATTCAGTAATCAATGCATGCGAGAACCTCCGTAAGTATACAGGAAAAATGTTATTTACCAAATTAAAGGACATACCTATTAAAAGGAAAGATTATAACTGCATTATACAATTTTTATGTATCTCAAAAGCGTATACTTTCAACGTATACGCTTTTGAGATACATGATAGCTGAGTTTGACCACAGTATTAATATCATACAGTAGTCTAACTCTACCGTGTCCTTGAATTTTATACCTAGAGACGCGCTGGACGAGGGTTCGCGTTAGAGGTACCCGCCTAAAGTATTTTAATACATCTGTATACTTGACTTTGTTTCTTACTTATTATGTATTTTATTCAGTAGATTAAGGTAAAAAACAACGCGTTCTTTTAATATTTAAGAGACTTAATAATAAATCGTACACAAATAATAGTTATAAATTTCACACAGAATAATATTTTACCAACCAAAATAAAAATTATTAACACTGGACGTGTTTATGCACAATTAAAGCAATCAAAAACAGCCTAATATAGTTTACAAGTGGTCTTCGCTACATTATTATTTAAATAAAAAGATCCACTGCTTAAAAAACGTCACATCGCCCGCTCGCCACTACGGCACATTCGCTAGCTGTTGGGTACCGAGTGCATACCGAAATCGTGGCGCGTAGGTACAACTTGCATTTCGTGCGTTTGTAAAAAGTTAGAATACTGTACATACTAGTACTGTGGTTTGACCCTTTTCGCGTTTGTTGCAGCACATATAATAATAGTTGTAACTGTACAAGTAAATTATACCTGTCTCTTTTTTAAATTATTTGTCTTTATTTTGTACGGTGTTATTTCTTATTTGTGTCTATTTTTTTACTTTTAATTTATGTTATTTTTGTTGTATGTGTTGAATTAGCGAAATAAATCTGTTTTGTTTGTTTGTTTGTATACGTCAATAAGCGTATACCTCAATATTTTCAAAAGTACTAGATTGTTTGTCGTATTTAGAAATTTCATCATTGTGTTTGAAATCCCATTAAATGATAACAACTTATAGTAGAATTTATCGTAAAGAAAATACGTCTCCTCCTCCTCTACGTCCACTATAACAGTACAAAATTTCATACTAATCCATCCGCGGCATATTACTTAAAAATGCTTCACAAGATTTTGCTTCACTTATTAATATATAAGTAGATAAATTTAATTATTTATACTAAAACTATACGAATGTGAATATCCCTAACAAACATTCGCAAATGCGAATATTGTTTTTTTTTCAGTTTTTGATGTAAGGGATCCGGCGGACGCGATTTGGCGACTTTTTTTTGCAATGCACTGCAATTCGCACAATTCTTGCGAATACTAATGGGAATATTTATTACATCATTAAAACACACACACACACACTTTTTATCTGTCTCACACATAAAATCTACTACATAAACTAAAATAAATTTTCTAAAACCAACACAAACGTAATTTTACGTACATAGTTTCCATCACAAAACAGTTAAAACAATAGCATATAACATGAATAATATGCACATGACTAGCCGAGGCCTTGTTACAAATTGTACATAACGACTAACGAATAGGGTCGCCAGGTGTTCTCAGAAAAAAACCGGACACTTCTACTTTTTTTTTAGCTTTGACCCACGGTTTCAGCTGCGTTTAAATTAAGCAAAATATAAAATAAGCAAGCAAAATTTTGTTAAGTTGAAACAAATTTTGATTCTATACTTTAAATTCTGTACATAGTTTTATGGTGCTGACATGGGACATGCTGACATGGAACTGACAGACACAAAAAATCAAAAAATGATAGAAAATTTGACTTATTTACTAAGCACCTAACGTTTTTTGTGCAAAAACATACATAATGATACGCAGAACTGTCGCTTTCTATTATATCCTACTAATATTATAAATGCGAAAGTTTGTGAGGATGTATGTGTATTTGTTATTCTTTCACGCAAAAACTACTCAACGGATTAGGTTGAAACTTTACAGTAGTATAGGTTATACATCAGAATAACACATGGGCTATAATTTGTAATGATTTTTTTTTAGAAGGTTATAATATAACGAGAAATATCAGGTTAGTCGGAAAAAAAGTTGTGCTCTAAGAGCTATCTTCGCGTACGCTGCCTAAACCGTTGGAGATATCGAAATATAATGTACCGTGGGATTGTTTGGCTCACATAGATCTAAATAAAAGTCCGCGACAGCATATGTCTATATTTTATGTATAACCCACAATAACTCTTTTTATACTTTGAAAATTTTAAAACTATCAAGTTGATGTTTCCATGGGTTTTATACAAACTAAATATTAATCCTTATCAAAATAAATGATTTCAAAAAATCAAGCATCTAATAAAGATTGAATCTGCCATTTACACCATGTAAATTGGATAAGTAGTTTAGAAGATATTACGAGTATAACATATTGCGTAGTCAATTGATTGACCGGCAGTACGCGCCGTGCGCCGCCGCCGTATACAACGAAGTTGTATGATATAAATATTTGAATGGTTATAAAACACGGAGCAAAATGTGAAAGGTCAATGGCGTCTCTGTAGTTCCGGGAATAAGACTACGGTATCCCCTGTCTGTGGTAAGAGGCAACTAAAAGGGACCTTTCGGGGTTGCGGGCAGCTAGATGGAGAGCTCCAAACACCCAGTCAGCAACTTCGGGAAGTCGGACTTCGGGATGTCAGCATGTGTGGTCGCATGCTATCGTGAGAGCCAGGATGGACGGAGCTTGAACCGTCCAGCCAGGCGATCCCGGGAAGGACGGTGGCATACGTGTGGTCGCATATCGTGGTAAAGACCAGATGGAGTGGTGGGCCCAGCCGCTCACTTGGGAGGAGCCCGATGGGGCAATGCACTCAGAGGACTCCAGTTGCGTTCCTTTGAAGATCCCGGAGTCCTGGTGCTATAAGAATCCCAGATAACCCTGCGTCGCTCTCACGGCGTACCTTTTGAAGGTTTCTCCCTCGACAAAAAAGAAAAAAAGTCAATGAGAATGAAACAGCGGAAAGGTTAAATATGTTATTCAATCGTCATCGACCTTTTAATGTGACACAACTCGGCACATATGTCAGATTAGCAGTAGTTTAGGTCGTAGTTGACCACGCTAGCCAACTGCGCTTTGATAACCGTCACGCGTTTTGAGACCCTTTCTTAAAACTTTTAATTTCAGAGTAAGCATTAATATCTGTTGCCGACAAAACTAATTATTATATTAATACGTGAAGCAAAAATTTGTGACGGATTTTTAAGTAATATTCCGCGGACGGATTAGTATGAAATTTTGCACGGTTATAGTGGACGTAGAGAAGGAGTGCAGAATGTTAATATTTTTTTCAAATAATGCATTTTTCATACATAAAATCAACTAAAAACACATTACACACACTACCGTGCATTTGTCACAAACACATATGTACTTAGTAAATGAAATAGAACATTCAATGTCTTACTATGAAAAGACACAACGTCAAGAATGTCAGATGACATTTGATGTTTAGTTTTTTAATTTAAATTACGGTCGAATTTCGGCCGATGCGACGGGCGACTAGTTCAAATTAATATACGTGCCTGTGATTTGAAATTTGAACACACTGATTTAGGCGATTAACACACGGTACCGCGCACCACCGCGAATAGCGCGGTGCCCCGCGCGGTAAGGCGGTTTACGCACCTGTACGCGCGGATGGACCGATCATCAAAATAAACTTTTCGACATCGAAATGCATTTTTGCTTCAACGATGATCCGCGCGGTTAGGCGCCAGCCCGTGTGTTTGGCGCCGACCCCCCGCACTGTCGTTCGCGCGGAGACACGGTGGTGATGAGAACACCACTGGACCGCGCGGCCAGTCGGTGTACGTTTGTGAGGCATCAACGGATTTATTAGACCCCAATACAACATGAGATCCGCTTCACCGTCTACCGTGGCAGTGAGCGGTACCGTATGTTAATCGCCTTAGGAAGTAGGGCAAAGGTTCAATCTGAAGTAAATTACAGATGCGTTGCTACTCCCGAGGACTATGATGATCGCCTCATATAAAAGTGAGCCGGCAGGCACAGGCACACCCTTCAAATGAAACACAATAACTGCTTCACGGTAGAAATAGGTGCGGCGGTGATGCCTCCCTGGTTGAACCATTGCTCTACCGCCTTGCAAACTTTATGTGGCAGACTAAATTCCACGCGAGCGAAGCCGCGGGCAAAAGCTAGTGTATTCTATGACAAACTTGAAATTCTTGCCAAATAAAAGGCAAAGTGTGACTTTACTAATTAGGCTTAGCTTTCAGGTAGGTACTTGTCGATGGGTCTCCCTGTAGTCGGGGAGTAGAATACGGCTACGGTATCCCCTGCCTGTCGTAAGAGGCGACTAAAAGGGGGCTCCTGGGGTTGCGGACGGCTCGAGAGGGAGCTCGAACCGCCCAGCCAGCAACCCCGAGAAGGACGGTGGCATGTGTGGCTGCATGTCGCCGTAGACACCGGAAGATGCAGGGGGACAGCTACATGTCCCCTAAGAGACGAGCCCATGAGGGGTGCTGCGCTAGGGGGTACTGGCGCGTTTTCTTTAGAGGTCCCGGGGTCCCCTACAAGCGCTGAGGAAGGCCACCGAGGAGGTTTTAGTGGGTAAAAATCCCACATAACCCGGAGTCTCTCCTCAAGGCTCCGGGTACCTTTTGAAGGTTTCCTCCCCGTCAACAAAAAAAAAAAAAAAAAAAAAAAAAAAAAAAAAAAAAAAAAAAAAAAAAAAAAAAAAAAAAAAAAAAAAAAAAAAAAAAAAAAAAAAAAACAAAAAAATAGGTACTTGTCGATGGGTATCGAATCAAACGTAACATAATCATGAGAAAGTTTGTGAGGATGTATGATTGTTTTTCCTCTTCCACGCAAAAACTATCCGTCGGATTTAGCTGAAACTTGGCACACAAATAGTTTAGAGCCCAAGTAAAAAATTACGGAACTCATTACCCCAGTAGCAGTGACCGAAGCATGCGAAGTCACAGGAATAAGCTAGTACTTACTACTCATAAGACGAACTTTCATCAAAACCGGACATCATTGAGGTAGTCCGATTTTCCAGTGACTGCTTAATGGTTGAAACTTGCCCTCTCAATCGGGAGGTCCGAGATTCAAACCACGCACCCAAACGCACCACTGCTTTATGTGCGTATTAGAAATTCATTATCACTGCTTTTCGGTGAAGGAAAACACCGTGAGGAAGGAAAGTTTCGGAGGTGTGTGAAGTCCACCAAACCGCACCTGGCCAACGCGGTGGACTATGGCCTAAAACTCTCTCATTCTGAGAGAAGACACGTGCCCAGCAGTGGGACAATAACGGGTTGTAACCGATCGGACAGTACCGACAAAAACCGGATGAGTGGCAACTCTAGTAACCAAGTGTACTAAACGAGCACGGCATTCTGGTACGTTTGGACAATTATTATTAGCCAATCAATATGATTAACAAGTCTATGAATTGCGTTTCCTTATGCACGTTATATATTGCCGAGTTTAGTTTAAAATTTATGCTGTAAACATATTTTAATAGAACTTCGACCGACTAGGTCGAAATTCAACCGTAATTTCAAAATTTAACTAACAACTTCATATTGCCCAAAGTAGTACGAATATTTCTCAAATTCAAATAAAATGTAATAATTTTCAAGTAATTTCGAACGCACCCATTAAATATAAAATGAGGTTTAATTAGCTAAACCGCATTTAAAAGCAATAGCGGGTATTTTGACAAAGCCAGTGATATTTCTGGCGTTATCTGTTTTCATAAGTAAGACATTGAATGTTCTATTTCGTTTATTATTTATTTGTTAAGTTGATTTAATATATGTTACATGCGTTATTTGAAAAAAATATTAACATTCTGCACTCCACCTCTACGTCCACTATAACCGTGCAAAATTTCACACTAATCCGTCCGCGGCATATTACTTAAAAATGCGTCACAAGTTTTTGCTTCACGTATTAATATATAGAAAAGATATAGTGTCTGTTCGCATAACTGGTGAAGCATTTTGTCACTTAGGTACATTTCTCACGAGGTCTATTTTTTATTTCCCCATATTAGCAAAATTACACCGAATTATAAATTCTAAGCACTTGTAGATTCAAGATCAATTAATCAACATTAATTAATTCAACATGAATGAAAGTGGTAGTGAGAAATACCGATAGTTCGATACAGAATCTAACTTTCACTGTGTTGCAAAGAGACAATTTGCTGTTTGTGGGTGTGGATGATGGTTGTTTTACATTTTTATATAATTTGCAAAATCTTTCATGGGGACTGTATTACATTACAAAATAGCAGATCATATTCTATACACCTCTTAAAAAGTTATAACAAATTTCAACAGATGGTCAAATTAATGTTGTATAACAAGACATATTGTTAAATGATTAAAAGAGCGCAAGTGCCCAAGAACGATTGTTATATTACGTACTCGAGTTTATTATTATTGTAATAATTCCTTTAAGTATTTAACTCATTTTTGGCTTTTAAGTCAAAAAGTAATCATAAAAGTGGTCAATTTACTAGCTTTCATTTGATTTCCATATTGTTACAGTAATTAAAAAAACAGTCCTTTCCTCTCTTAGTCTCCGATCTCAGGCGCCATATTTAAAAAAACTGAGTTGATTCCAATGTTATGTTATAGGACAATCCTTGAAACCATTTGGGCTATAGCGTAGCGCGTGCCAAAGAAATAAAAATACATACACAAATAAGCTCGAAAAACAACACCCTCCTTCAAACGCAATGGGCTTAAAGAGCTGTTATAGAACGATCCCACCTATTTCCAACGTGAAGCATTTCTTGAGTTACGATGGAAAGGTGTGGTTACCTGGTTACCGACACACTTTTGTATAGGGCGACCAACATAGTGCTCGGGAGTGACAACGCATCTGTGATTGAGTTCAGATAGAACTCATGTTCTGTGAGGTTGATTCCAGGTGTCCATGAGTGGCAGTGACCACTTACCATCAGGTGGAATGCATGCTCTATTGCTACTTCAGTCTAATAAAAAAAAAAGGTAATTTAAAGTGGTTATTTTAATCTAAATATTTGAGCTGATGAACACCATATTTTTTATACTTATAAATATAAACGTCAGCTATCGCAATAGGGCTAATGGGCCACCCGTTAGAAAGTTGTCACTGTCTCCTATGGTCATTTGCAATATCAGAGTCGTCAATGCATCGCCGGCTTTGAAGAATATAGATTTTCTTTTTCTTACAAATTAAAGAGTCTCATGCATGTATGTTAGGCAGTGTACCCACATCCTCCGGCCTATTTTTGACAAGTTTTGACCTCACTCTCTCCCCTTAGACCATCTTACATAAGTAGACCTGCCTCACCCTGTAATTTTCGGAAACAGGTTGAAAATAATTAATTAGGCTCGTCATTAACACCTTGTAACCGCGTGGTGCCAAAATTATATGAGTACCTATTTTTTATAAATGACATATTTGAATATTAGTTAAAATTTAAAAAAGCACGGTGTTCGGTCTTGACTACGTGACGAAAACCTAATACTAACCCCCCCCCCCCCCCCAAGCATGATATTTCGAATTTCCCTCCCACCACCCAAAATGGTCACGTGGTTTGAGTATGTTCCCTTATTACAATTTAGTCTTCCAAGGTCATACTACATGTTCATTCTTTCTTGTCACAAAAATACAAAATTTGGAATGAGCTTTCTCCTCACGTATTGTTGTTATTTATATGAGACTCACTAAAAAATGTTCAAAAAGAGCTCTCCTCCAAAACCCATGCATCAGTGACTCCTCTGATGTTGCAAATGTCTATATACGGCGGTAATTGCTTTAAAGCAGTTAGCCTTTCTGCCTCATCATTAGGTACATATACTTATAGATATATAAAAAAGTCAAAAGTGGTTTATGTTGTCTGTGGTGCTAACTGAAGTAGGTATTACAAAAAATATTTAAATAATTCAGGTAAGCTGTACAATAGATTTAATTGGTAAATAAGTATAGAAATTTGTTGTAAGAATTAAGAAATGATTTCCACATAATAAAAACATTCTTAGACTATGTTGTAATTTATTTGTTAAAACCTTTTGTTTGTGTTTTCTTTTGATTATGTTGTAACTAAAAGGAAGGCAGCTTATCATAATACATGATAATACAAACATGTTAGCAATTTTTTTATTATTTAAAAAAAATAAACTTAAAACACTTTCTACACTCATAGCCCCACAGTAGGATTTTCTCCTGTGTCGTGGTTGCCATGGACACACACAAAGACGAATACACAAACACCCAGACCCAGAACAAGAATCTAAACTCATCATTCAGATACCTGTCTGGCCGGGAATCGAACCCGGAACCCACTGCGTGTCAGACCGGTATGGTAACCGCTGCGCCATGTGGGTCGTCAATTTGAATTGAAGATGATATAATTTTATAAGAGAATATGAGAAATGTATTCACAAACTTCAAGTAAACAACATTAAAACAAAAAAACCAAAAAACGAAACTCAAAAATCTAGACTTTTTGAGTTTTTTGTTGAGTGTTTTGTTTTTTTTTTAAATAATATGGAAATTACAAATGTTGTCCTCTGCAGTTTCACCCGCCTATAAAATTGTGTTGTACAACTTCGAATTAAGATATCTTTTCAAATGTAGTATATAAATAAATAAAAATTGATATTTACGTAAAGGGCATCAGTCACTGAACTCGCTGACCAAGACAAAATACCCATTCATAACCCTATGCTTAATGTTCATATGAAACAGATTGCATTAATAACACATTATAAAAAAATGTTATTTCAATATTATGGGTTTTTACTGTATTTTAGAACTGTCAAATTAAATCAATAGATTCTGTTTGATTGCAATTCAAACACATGTATAAACAGACGGACAAAAATTCGAAAAATCATAATATCTTTTATTAGTGTGTGGTTCTCGGAATGTTTTTTGTAATACAGTGTAAACTCAACATAATATCACTCAATTTAATAAAAAAAAGCACTCAGGTTCATTTAAATTGTCTTTCATACAATGATTATAATTATAAACACAACTGTTGGCATTACACATACAGAACTTTCTAAAATATAAAATAAGCAAAAAATGCAACAAAATTACTGGTGCAGAAAAGACATGAGATGACAATGACAGACTATACATAAAAGTGTTGAAGTAAGAATTGTTTTCATGTAGGTAATTACCTCCTAACATAAGAAATAAATATTTTTCTTTGTCAATACAGATTTTTCGTCACTATATTTAATAACTACTCATAATAACATCATAAAATGTGCAGATCTTTTAGTGGCTATATAGAATTTATACTGTATAGACACATGGAACACCAATTGTTTTTTATATGGTGTATGATTGTATGTCGGTTGTATTCATTGTATTGTTAATAACCTAATTTACACATTTTACAAAAGACAAATTAAACAAGAAAAAAGAAACTATATTAATTAATTTTATGTAATTGTAATGTAACAATAGAACTACACATTTCTAGCATGACCCCGACATTGACAGAAATAGTAGTTAGCGGTTTGGAGGTCATCTTTTATGAGCAAAGTTACATAAAAACCACCTAGTTATCTTAATAGAGATCAGCCAACTGTAGAAACTAGATTAATGGCACTTCTTCTAAATTATGACATTTTAATATCTTTTTTTTTAAGACTGAAGTAGTAAACGAGCATGCAGTTCACCTCATGGTAAGTGGTCACTGCCGCCCATGGACGTCTGTAATCAACTACATACAGTCGTACCACCATACAACCCATGTTGGGCTTCATAACTAGTCAATCACAGATGTGTTGCTACCCCCAAGGACTATGATGGTCGCCTCATGTGAAAGTGAGCCAGCAACCACACCCTTCTAAAGAAACGCAAGAAATGTTTTACGCTAGAAATAGGTGTGGCGGTGGTACTTCCTCTGTCGAATTACACTGGTTCTACCACCTTGAGAAATGCACAGCTGCTTCATGCTAGAAATAGGAATCTCTTGTAGGACTGGGTATTTGCTTGTGTTTGGTAAGTGTATCAAATACATTAATTTAAGTATCTTATTTGTTTAGAGCTGTTTTATTTATTTGATGCAAGCTTTCACCTGATTTCTACTCCCACTTTCTATCCTTTAGCTAATAATTTAGTTTTAATGTTTTCCTTATGTTTTTGGCATTTGTCATTTATTCTCAAGGGCTTCTTCTTTTGTTTTTGAGTCTTTTATAATAACAGTTCAATCCGCTTGGAAGTTGATCTTGTGAAAATAGCTAAAAAATTAAAATATTGACATATCCCTTAACATGTGTTTATGCATTATCTAACTATGTACAAAACCATTTTTATGTTGATGTAAGTTAGTAGTCTGAGTTAATTACTAAACATACAAACAAAATTATGCTAAATCAAACAAAATTATCAATATACCCAATTCTTTCTGGACAGGATATAATAAGACTAACGCTATAAATAATATCAACCATAAATATGTCTGATTAAGATTAGCAGTTATAATAAATTTCATTGTGACATGTAAGATAACCTATGTTGTACAAAGGGTCTATACACCTAGACATACATTAAATACATTAAATATAGTTCTGGCATTCTTTTGTATTGCAGTAAGTGTATTTTAAAACAGGTAGGTCATGATATCTAACTAAGTTGAGCCTTTACACATCCTTAATGACTAATGATAAGTTATGCCGGTTATAAACAATCAATTTATACCTACCAAAGATCAAACAATTTTGATTGCTAAGCATTTCGTCGTCAACCCATTATTGTCCCACTGCTGGGCACGGGTCTTCTCTCAGAATGAGAGAGTTTTAGGCCATAGTCCACTGTGCTGGCTAAGTGCAAATTGGTGGAGGAGGAGGGGTGGCTAAGCATTTACTAAGCAGAAATTAACAAATTTCACTAAATTTGTTAATTTCTACTTAGTAGTCAGTAGCTTAGAGGTAATCAAGACAGAAAGCAAATAACTGGGTGGAACTTATTATTTATATTGTGCATTGAATACTCATTTTTAGATATATTTATTAATTTTATTCGTCACACCTACAAGATGTTCATTAAAACATACAATAATAAGGGCAGCGGTCTAGAATCGTGCCACCTTAAGGGGGGGATGAGGGGGGGTGGAGGGGGTAGGGAGGGGTTAGTACTTCCCCCTCCCGCCATCCCCGCTTGCCGGAGACGAGTAGTTTTTTTTTTATCGAATTTCGAAATTCATAACCTCAATAGTGCAAAATTTAAAAAAAAAAGTGCTAATAGTGTTCATTTACTGTATATTTTTATTTAAACAGTTTAATCTAACCTAGGACATGATTGTTCTATAGTTGGAAACATCATTTTTCTTTTAATTTTAGGGGGCATTGCCTAAAAAGTCGACGGAACCCCGCTTCGCGGGGTTCCTTTAGTGTGTTTATTAAAAAAGTCTAACCTAACCTAACCTATCCTAAATTAATTTTTGAGCTATAATTCCTTGTCTTATCAGGGGGCTTCGCCCCCCGAGCCCCCCTCCTACTCTTTTGCATCTTTTTATCTAGAATAGGGTGACAGGAAGACGAATTTGGGCAGTGGTTTTGAGATGTACCACTTTAAGAGGGGGGAAGAGGGGTTGAAATGGTAGGTAGGGATTAGTACTTACTCCTCCCATAAACCCTAGCCAAAGGCAAGTATTTTTTTTATCAAATTTTGAAAATATTACCTCACTAGTACTAAATTATAGAATAATAACCTATGCGGGTTGTTTTTCTTCTGTGTATTTTGTTAAAAGCAGCCTAACTTATGATAGCATAATCTATAATTTGGAACATATTAATTTTTCTTGTAACAATTTATTGGGCTTTGTCTCCGAAGTCGACGGAACCCCGCTTCGCGGGGTTCCTTTTTCTGTATAATAAAAAAAGCCTAACCTAACCTAACCCAACCTAAATTTTCTTTTGAACTTCAATTTTTTTTAATCTTGTCGCCAATCGGACTCAATCTGTCTCATCTCATAAAAATAGGAAATAACAAATAAGAAATGGACAAAAGCGGGGATTTCATAATTTTTCAAAAATCAAAAACATAGATCTATATTAATTTCTTCTGGAAAAAAATTCTGTGACCATTTCTAGCCTCTCAACATAGTCAGAACTTCCAATCGAAGTGACACGATTCTACATCCGACCGACAAATCGATATAATCGAGAATTTCGACTTTTATTTTAGTAAAAAAAAATTTTGCTCAACATTTCCGACAAAAAAAAGGTGTCAGGGCTATCGCCTTGACCCCTTCTAGCCTTCCAACATATTCCCAATCAAGATTTCACGATTCTACACTCGACACGAAATCGATATAATCGGAAATTTCGGACTTTAAAAAATTAAAAAAAAATATTATTTATTATTTCCGGCAAAAAAAAATTATATTAGGGGGTTCGCCTTGACCCCTTCTAGCCTTCCCATATAGTCAGAAGTTCCGATCGAGGTGGCACGATTCTAGACCCGACCCATAATAAGAGTTCACACTTACGCTGACAGACACCTCTATTACAGGCGTAATCGACTAACTTGGATGACCAGACTAGTGGTATAGTTAAATAGATTTTAGAAAATTTGAAGCTGCTTTTTACCATATTTTAAATTATAAAAGGTAAATGTTTCTTAGTCACTATTATAGTCACCTTTTCATCATAAAATAAATATAAGTTTATTCTTATTGTTACCAACAAATTTGTTGTAAGTATCACAATC